>BQNB010134330.1:0-18328 GCA_026074375.1 Tanacetum coccineum | reverse complement strand
AATGGAAAGTATTATATGTTGGTGTTCTTTTACCAACTTGGTGAATTTATTATTTCTTTTTATCGAAAATCTTTTTTTATATGATAATTATACTAATAAAAGAAAATGAAAAATATTTTTGTATTTTTTATATTTTTATAAAAATAGAAGAAATATTCACAAATTCAAACACAATTTGTGAAACGTTACGATAATCGTTTCACAGCCTCCCCGGCAATGGCGCCAAAATTTTGATTCGTTTAATATTATATATATAATATAGGCAAACAATCAACCAAATACCTTTAGCCAATGATTGGTTAAGAATTCACAAAATAAAATATATATGTAACCGGAAGTTTGATTTCCCGGGTCGTTATGTCCCAACGAGGTGTGCAATTGAAACTCGAATGACGAATTGATAATCGATGTTTGAATGTGACAAGATTATGATTGGTCTTTCTATTACCACAATTAAATATGCACAAACGATTAAAGAAAACCTAAAAACGAAAGCTAAAATGATTTAAACGAATAACGAGGGTCAAAAACCTAAATTACACGATTTTAACCCTAAAGTGATTTTTTTAATTGATTTTTCACTTTTAATGGTCCTAAGTGAAAAAACGATGTTTAAAAAATACTAGATCCGATAATCGGAGTAGTTAAGACCAAAAACTAGTCAAAACGAAAAAAAAAAAAAAAATGTGGGGAACGAATCCCGTTCTTTAAAAAGTGAAACTTTGTAGAATGACCCTACAAATGTAAATTTATTTTTCCTAGAAATTATTTGATAAAAGAAAACTTTTAAAAAAAGATTTATATTTTTCTGATTTATATTTTATTTTTTATGAATTTTTTAAGTTTTTAACAAAAAAAAATTAAAAAAAAATACTAAACTATTTTATAAAAATCTAGAAAAAAATACAAAAAATAGCTTAAGTTGTGTAGAATCTAAGAAAAATAAAACGGGAAAACCAGCTTATCCCAATAAGCTGGTTATAAGCCAAGAACAGCTTATAAGCTATACTGGGCTGAAAAATGTGGTTAAATACTAAACCTACTGACTCTTTAACGAAAAAGATCCAAGGGCGCAGCGGTTGAGTGTGAGTTTTTTAAAGGGTTTGAGGGGTGTTGGGTAGGGGGTGTTTCGAGCTAGTGCTCACCCTTGAACTCCACCTTCCCCTTTTTATTTATTTATTTATTTATTTTTTGAAAACTTTTTTAACAAACTTATTAAGGACGTGAAAATAAGCAAATTTCTTACAAATAATGTCTTTTTCTGTAAACTTATAAAAAAAAGCTGTAAATGCAATCTAAAATCAGACAGAATGGCTTATTAAGCCAAAGGCTTAAAGGACTTTATCTTTTTGGCTTTTAAAAGAGCAAATAAGCAAACTAAAAAGGAGAATAAGCTAAATTATAATAATCTAATCCTAATAAGCAAATACAGATGAAATTAAGCTAAATGAATTCAAAATAAGCTTAGAAAAAGGTAAAAACTATCTGCACAACAAAAACATTATATGCAAAACGACAATTAGGGCAACTTGGGGCTTATTTTTAAGCCAACTAGACAAGCATTGAGGATAATGACTTTTGAATCTAAAAGCATGGCCATAAAAACTCTATAAAAACAAAAATCAAGAGAATTTTGATAGAGAAAATATAAGCATGGAACTAGCTACTTGGTAAACGCTAGGACAGACAGATTGCTTAAATGCACAAAAGGCACAAACAGCTTTTTTTTTGGATTTTTAGACAATTAAGCAAATTAAAATGGGAAATAAGCAAAGACTTACACTTATACAAACTAAATAAGCATTTAGGAATACAATTAGGCAAACAAATTACACAAATAATCTCAAATAAGCTCTGAAAATAAGCATTTGGGCAGTTTCAAGGCAATTGAGACAGTTTTATATTTAAAACTCAAACTAAGGGCATACAATAAATTAAAAAGCATACAAGATCATAAATAACTCTCAAATAAGCAAAAAAATAGCTTTTACAATTAACTTTTTCATGCTTATCCTAAATTTCAAAATGCTTTTTGAAAGTTGCTACTTGTTCTTTGAAGTCTAATCTTAATCTGTTTCAAGGTCTAAAGTCCATAAGGATATGTTTGTTAGCTTATTTTTAAGCTCAAAAGTTGTCATTTTCAAAGTAAAAAACAAAAAGTTTCAAGTCTTGTGTGAATTTTTGAAAACAGCTCTTTTCATAAGCCTCTTTCAGGGCTTATCTGAATTTCAAACTCTTTTCTCTTTGATGATTTAGGTAGCTTATAGGCTAAGCTTTTCAGTCCTATAAGCTACTAAGACATAAGGATCCTTTTTCTAGCTTAAAAATAAGCTAGAAAAGTGTCCCTTAGCTGTTTGGCTAGCAATTTTTGGCCAAATAGCTTATTGGTTTTTTAGACCTTTTCAGCTTATTTGATTGCTTAATTTCTGTTTATATGTGCTTATTAGGTCTGTCTAGTTTACTATATTTGCTTATTCTCTTGTGCATTGTGCTTATTAGTTAAAAATAAGCCCATAGTTAGCTCTTTTTCATTTAGAGTTAAAAAAGTAAACTGTCAACTGTTTGTGGCTTATTGTTGGCTTATTTTTAGGTTTTGAAAAAAGTGTGTTTGTTAAAGTTGGTTATTTTTGCTTAATTTATAAGTTTGTAAAAAGAAAAATAAAAAAAATGTTTTTAAAAAAGGAGAGGCCACACTGTAACCTCCCCCTTCACCAAGCCAACATATTTTACACACACTTCCAATACCATCAGCACCAGATAGGGCCATCTGTTAGTTTTTCCCACATTTATTCTTTAAACACACTTTGGCCCATTATACTTTCGGGCTTATTTGATAAGTTGGCTTATCCAGCTTATTTTTCCTGCCTTCTTTACAACATTTGGGACTTTTGTGAAATTTTTTAGATTTTTTTTAAACTTATTTGTTATTTTTTATCCTTTTTTGTAGTTTAAAATTTTTAAAAGTCTTTTAAAAAAAGTAAATTAAGTCAAAAAAATACAAATCTTTTTTAGAAAATTTTCTTTTAACATTTTTGAGGTTTACTTGCAAAAAAAAAATCTTGTGTAGGGTTAAAATTTGAATTAGTTGATAATTTAAATGCGTTTTTAGGATTCTCGGTTTGCATTTTTAGTTTAAACTTGTGTTGCCTTAGTTGTTTTCAGTTAATTGCATTAATTTTCCCGTAGATTTAGAAAACCAATCAAAATCTTTGTTATTCAAACATCAAATATCAAACCGACTCTCGACTCTCCATTGCACACCTCGTTGGGAAAATGACACAGGTGATCTCTTGCCCAGAAAAATTCATTTATATCAGACCCGTGGAGTTGTTGACCTCTTCCTAAAGGTTGATAGGGTTGATTGCGGGATTTTATATTTGATATTTTTTTTATACTATTTGATATATAATTACCCCTAAAAAGGTGATTATCATTTTTGGCGCCGTTGTCGGGGAGGAGTGTAAGACGATTGTCATTTCCGGCGTTTGACAATTAATGCTTTGAAGATCCTTCCGTGAGAAGTTATTTTGCTTATTTTCTTATAAAAATAAAAAAATACAAAAAGATTTTCTTTTTCTTTTTTATTATATATAAGACAAGAAAAAAATCAAAAATATAAAAAAAATTGTCCTTATATATAAATAAAATGAATCAAGTATATAATACTCTCAACTTTGAGTATTATCATTAATAAGTTCTCAAACCAAAGATCAAAAACTTGCCTTTTGTGTCACTTGCGAGGTACGACTCACCTTTGAAAGTTAAACAAACTATAAGGAGAAGGTTTTTCTCAAACCAAAGATCAAAAACTTGCCTTTTGTATAAGGAGGGTTGTTCCGAAGAACTACGACCCTAAAGGAGAAGGTTTTTAATAGCTTCGCGCTTTCCTACTCCTCCGCTCCTTTGTGCGTTTTTCTTTTAAAGAGCTACCGTGAAGCTTGTTGATTATTAGGTTTAAGTTGTCTTATCTCATTGTTCGTTATTAAAATAAATCTTTGTGAATCAATTGTTGAAAAACCAAAAAACCAAAAAAATTAATTAGTATAATTTCTCTTTTTATATTTCTTTTTAGTGCATGAGCACTCGATCTTCGACTAGGAATCTTTTTCCACCTATCGAAGATTCTGAACGTACCATCCGAAAAAGAACTCGCGTTGATCCTAATTCTTTAAACGATTTTGAGGAAATTAACATGGCCGCTAACGGAATCCGGTGATGACGGACTACTTCCGGGGAGGTGGTTTTACCAGTCCCGACCTTATTGCCCGAAACGATTAGTGGGTTTGTGCCAAACCATACTTTAAATGGTCGGGGTGGACTGATGCCACCCCGCTTTTTTTTTTTTCCCCTCAGATCAACATTCAGGCAACATTTTTGGAATCAAGACTGACATGAATTCAACAGTTCAATATTTTCTATTTCACGGACCTACCGTGGTTGTCGATGCGAACAAGCATCTTGACAATTTTTTTCATGTCACCCAAAAGAATCATAGTGAATGGGGTCACGATTGACGCCTCGTCTATATCTCTTTCCTCATCCTTGACCATCATGCACCGCTTTGGTTGATCGTTTTCCAAGGAATTCTATCACACATCTTGAGCAAATGGGACTAAAATGTTTCTCTGGCAAGTACTTTCACACCCTCTCTATGGCGACGAAGTTAAGATAACAATAAATCACAATTTACATGTCAACGTCCTGATGAGTCGTATTCGAAGCATAGGACACGTTATTATAAGCTTTCGTTTGTTCATTTTCTTATCACAACATGTTACCCGTCACTCAAATAGATACTTTCTATAACGGGTTAACTTTAAGACATCGTGATACCATCATGTGTTGTGGGCTGGGACCTTATGATAATAAGGCGGACCGAAGAGTGTTATGATCTAATCGAAAATATGACCGCTCACCACAATGATTGGATACATTCCGCTTCAAAGGAAGTGGTTATCTTTCTTCACTTCTTCTTCCAATTCGGAAATTGTACACTTATGTTGAAATGGCGGAAATTTAACAAAATTTTAATGAAAGAGCTTCAAAATAACAATAAAAATTTAAAAAAAGTTAAAGCAGTTACTTCCTAGCTGTGAAATCTGTGGTGGTCAGCATGCTTATAATGATTGTCCAGTCAGTTTGGCCAAACTCATAACGTTATACTATGCTATGGGGAGCCTAAACTCAGGTGGTAATCTTACAAAACCTAAGTACTTGTAATCTGCTTAGCTATCGTTCGGACAATTATCTCGGACCACCAGGGTTTTAATAGAATCAAAACCAATGCAGATCTAAAATCAAAACTACCAAAATAGAATCAAGGAAACACTATCATAATCAGGGGTATACCAAGAAGTAACTAATTCTTCCAAGGAGCTGTCTTGTTCAAAACCCGCCTCGCGGCTTTTTAAGCACCGGCTCATCAACCTGGGGTTACCAGAGCTCCGATTCATAAAGCCCCGATTTTAAACCGCATGTGTAACGAATGTCGATTCTTGAATCTACATGAAAGGCCAATTGATGCCATCTTTGAAAACATGCAAAGCTTACATGACTACTATTGAACAGTTCTACTAATGTTTTAAGAATATGTTGGGTCAATTCATGAAGTTTAATACCGCTTCAATTCCTTGGGTTGGGATCATCTCCTAGTAATACCTTACTAACCTTGTAAGATTTGAAAGGTTCACCACCCGACAGTGTGTTGCTTATAAGGGGACCTCGATTCCTAATTCTTCTTCTTCTCCTAAAGTTGTGGAACGTGAACCGAGGTGACAAGGGACACGGTGCCTCCTACTAATAACGGAAGTACCAAAGACGTCCAACCTCCAGTTGTCCAAGTTGAAACTCATGTACCAAATTCTGAGCCCGTTGTTGCTCCCGTTGTTGAGCCCGTCGTTAGTGCTCCAAAGCCTAAACCAAAACCATCAATTCCATATCCTTCTAGACTTAATGATCAAAAGCTCCGCGAAAAGGTTAATAACTAAATGGAGAAATTCTTTTCCTATCTTCCATGATTTGCCATTTCGGACATTAGCTTCACAGATGCTCTCATTCTCAGATCTAAGGTTTGCCTCGACAATAAAGGGTTCTGTTTTAGCAATAATGAATATGTGTTGAATTGGCAAGAACTCCATTGAATGAGCATTGTTCGGCGGTTCTCCTCAAAAAGTTACCCGTAAAAAAATACTTGGGTATGGACCCGACACTTTTAGCCCCGTGCTATTTTCCCGGAATGGATGTATGCTTAGCCTTGGCCGATCTTGGCGCTAGCATTAACCTCATGCCACTTTCCGTATGGAAAAAGCTTTCCCTTGCCGAACTTACTCCTGCTTGTATGATTCTCGGACTTGAGGACCGGTCAATTTCTCGACCGATCGGTGTCGCCGAAGATGTCTTCATAAAAGTGGGAAAGTTCCATTTTCCGGCCGACTTTGTAGTCGTTGACTTTGATGCCGATCCCCGAGTTCCTCTAATTCTCGGGAGATCCTTTTTAAAGTCCGGACGTGCTTTGATTGATGTTTACACGAGAGAATTAACTCTTTGTGTTGGCAATAATGCCGTAACATTCAATCTTGATCAAACTTCGAGATACTCCTCTAATTATGATAATTCGGTTAACCGAATCGACATCATTGACGTTGCTTGTGAGGAGTATTCTCAAGAATTTCTTGGATTTTCAGTGAGTGGCAATCCTACTCCATTTACGAAACCAATTGTTTCTACCTCTTCTCCCACTCTTACTCCCTTCGGGGATAGTGATTTTCTTCTCGAAGAAAGCGATGCTTTCTTAGCTATTGAAGATGAGCCAATTTCACCAGAAATTGATGACTCTTACTATGATTCGGAGGGAGACATTCTTCTTCTTAAGAAATTTCTTAATGATGATCCATCATCACCACCTCTCCATCCACAAGAACTTAAAGTTGTTCAACATAAAAATGAAAAATCTTCTATTGATGAACCACCCGAGGTTGAACTTAAGGACTTACCGCCTCATCTTGAATATGCATTTTTGGAGGGTATCGACAAATTATCCGTAATAATAGCTAAAGATTTAAAAGATGAGGAGAAAGCCGCTCTCATAAAGGTTTTGAAGTCACACAAGCGAGCTCTCGCTTGGCAACTTTCCGACATTAAGGGTATTAACCCAGAATTTTGTACACACAAGATTCTAATGGAGGATGACTTCAAACCGGCGGTCCAACACCAAAGAAGGGTCAATCCTAAAATCCACAAGGTGATCAAAAAGGAGGTTCTTAAACTCCTTGATGCCGGATTGATTTACCCTATCTCGGATAGTCCTTGGGTAATGCCCCGGGCCAATTGTGTACGATAAGGGGTGGCATTTACCATGTTGAAAATGATGGAAAAACTAAGTTATTCTACTTGATGGTTTAGGTTGGCGTGTATGCATTGACTACTGAAAGTTAACTGGACGCCACCGTAAAGACCACTTTCCATTTTCCCCAGTATGGACCAAATGCTTGAGAGACTAGCAGAAACGAATACTATTGTTTTCTCAACGGTTTCTCGGGTTACTTTCAATTTCCCATCGACCCTCAAGGTCAAGAAAAGACCACATTCATGTCCTTATGGAATGTTGTCAACGTTCGCCTATCGTCGCATGCCTTTTGGCTTATGCAATGCATCGGGCACGTTCCAAAGGTGTATGATGGCTATCTTTCACGATATGATCGAAAAAACGATGGAAGTCTTTATGGAAGACTTCTCGGTCTTTAGGAATTCATTCGGAACTTGCCTCTCCCATTTGGACAAGATGCTTAAACGGTGTGAAGACACCAATCTTTGTCTAAATTGGGAAAAGAGTCACTTTATGTTCAAGGAAGGTATTGTCCTTGGCCATAAGATTTCCAAGAACGGGATTGACGTTGATAAGGCTAAAGTTGATGTTATTGCTAAGCTACCTCATCCCACCACCGTAAAAGGAATTCGGAGTTTTCTTGGTCACTCCGGGTTTTATCGTAGATTTATTCAAGGTTTCTCAAAAATAACCCGTCTTCTTGAAAAAGATACTCCGTTCTTCTTCTTCAAAGAGTGTATTGAAGCTTTTCAAACACTTAAGAAAAAATTAACCGAGCTCATGTGTGACGCGAGTGATTTTGCAATAGGTGCAGTCTTGGGGCAACGAAAAACAAAACATTTTCGGCCTATACACTATGCAAGCAAAACTATGACCGATGCTCAAGCCCATTACACCACGACGGAGAAAGAATTACTTGCCGTGGTGTATGCTTTCGAGAAATTCCGGTCCTATTTAGTCTTGTCAAAAAGCATAGTGTATACGGATCATTCGGCTCTAAAATATCTTTTTGCAAAACAAGATGCAAAGCCGAGATTGCTCCGGTGGGTTCTCCTCTTTCAAGAATTTGATATCATCATCCGTGATAAAAAAAAAGGAGCCGAGAACCTCGCCGTCGACCATTTGTCCCGATTAGAGAATCCTCACCAAAGTGTGATCGATAAAAAGGAAATAAATGAAACATTTCCACTCGAAACACTTAGTATGGTATCTTTTCGTGGTGATTTTAGTACCCCATGGTTTGCCGATTTTGCTAATTACCATGCGAGGAACTTTGTTATGAAAGGGATGTCGTCCCAACAAAAGAACAAGTTTTTCAAGGATGTTAAGCATTACTTTTGGGATGACCCCTTCTTGTTTAAAATATGTGCCGATCAAGTAATCTGGCGGTGTGTTCCCGGCCAAGAAGCCATTAATATTCTTAAGGCTTGCCACAATGGACCCACCGGGGGACATCATGGCCCGAACTACACCGCTAAAAAGGTGTTTGACTCTGGTTTTTATTGGCCCACAATTTATCGTGATGCCCATGACTTGGTCAAATCTTGTGACTCTTGTCAACGTCATGGGAAAATCTCGCAAAAGGATGAAATGCCCGAAAATGCCATCCAAGTTTACGAGATTTTTGACGTTTGGGGTATCGATTTTATGGGACCGTTCCCGTCTTCACGAGGGAACAAGTTGTGACAACCATGACTTGAGCAGGTTAGTCAAACCGTTAGTGTTGACTTATGGATCTGTTTCAATGTATGGTATGTGTGATTATATGTGTTTATATGCGTTTAGGTGGGTTATGTAAGATTGGATAATCAATTCATTGAGCGTGACCGTCTCATTGGGATTCGATTTCAGTTGGATATTGTGGAGTTCATTTCGTTCACTTTTGGTGACAAGGAAATGATTTTGTGATTTAAGCATTTTAGTGATTTATCGTGTAAGTAAGTATACGTATACATATTTATGTGTTAGTAATATTAGGATGAGATTAAGTTTTAGTAGTAAGGATATGAAAGAAATGAGTTTGATAAAATATGAGAGTTTTTAAGGGACTTTCTATTTATAGAAAGTGAATTTGTGAAATGAAAAGTATTTTTGGAAAAGTATAGTAAATTGCGTTTACGCAAAAAGGTATGCACAAATAAGCTAAGGTTTTTATAAAAACTTAAGGTAATATTAATAATTAAGTAATTAATTAATTAATAAAAAAATAAGGCCAATCGGCCGGATAAGGGAAAAAGAAAAAAAAGGAAACCTAGTTGATATCTAATACTAATTAGGGATTATCTAGAACTCAATATGTGGCCTATAAATACAAAACAAAATCCCTAACCCTCCCCCTATTGAGATCGGTCGAACAAAGAGAAAAAGGAAGAAGAAAATTAGGGTTTTTGCTTTGTGAAGAATTCAAGCTTCTAGGTAAGTTTTAATTAATTCTTATTATGTTCTAATTATTAATTCATGTAATAATTAATATGATGGAATTAGGGTTTATTAAAATCAGTAAATTAATGATGTTTAATCATGTTATAATGATTAGGGTTTAATTAGATGCTTATGGATGTAATTGGTTAAACTTAATTCGCGTTAGAGGTTGATCTTGGTTAAAGCAGAATTAGGGCTGTGTTGTTCGGTCATTATCTCAATGATGGTAAAAGCTTTTGACAAGTTTCCAGAGTCTATAACGTAGCTCAGAGAGTCTAGTTTTCAGAACATCCAGCCTCGAAAGTTTTTAAGGTCGGGAAGTCAGTCAAACGTTGGTTGCAAGAAAAGTTGTCAAAGCAGTAAATACGGGTCAGATTTAGGTCAGATTACGAGGTATAAAACCCCCACTTAAAATTCGAATTTAGCTTAGCCCTTCTACAGGAGTTTAGTTCTATGTGTCTATTAGAAATCCCCCAAAGGAGAGCTTCTGATTTGGAGTCTAAGTATGATTTTTAAGTCCAAACTTTTTAGTGTGCAAACAGATCCGAATTGGGACTGTTTTGAAGTTTGATTTTCTTAGGAGTACTTGTGCATGTAAATGGCTCTTGGAAATCATGAGGTAGTTAATATACTCATAAATGAACATAGGTGATTTTTGGTATGAATTATGGAGGTCAGTAAGTAGAGGTTTTGAGTACGTTAAGTCACGTTAAAATTCTGCAGTTTTGAACAAATTGTGACTAACTAGTGAAACTTGTTAACGAAGTGGTTAAAGTTGGGTATGGTGTCGGGGTGACCCATGGGGTTAATAGAACACCTTTAACATCCATCATATGATTGTTACATGTGCATTAAGCTTTTGGTTTAGTAGCGTGTAACACGAGTTATTTTGTTGTTTAGATTTGTGCTAGTTGTTTGTGAAGCTTTTTGTTGGAATCTTTTGGAAAGCTAAGCAAATGTGAGTTTCATAGCCCCTTTTTCTCATGTTATTTTGGGGTGAGAATGATGCTTGTTGTCGTGTTAAAATAATTTTTATGCTTGCTGTGGTTATGTGTATTAGATCGTGGGCACGTTCCGTCCCGTTGTGTTGCGATATGATATGTTTGGTATTGTGGATCCCAATATGTAAAACGAGGTGTGACGGACGTAAGACTAAGTAAGCTATTATGAGGCCATGTAGAGCACATATGTAGTTGATATGATTGTGGATCGTGGGCACGTTCCGTCCTGTTGTTGTTAATTGTTGTCATGAAATGTTTTGGTAATTGCAGCAGCTAATCTTCAAGATTCGAAGATTTAAGGTATAAATTATAATCCTTTGAGTTAATTATCATTAAAAACATGTAATAATTATTATGATGGATTCATTAGGTGACTTAATGTGCAAAGATAGAGCGAATTGGCCTAGAAGGAGACCGTAGTATGCTTGAAGTTTCTTTATGTTTTTTGTTTGAAATAAATGTATTTGCATGAATGTTTGGATTATGTTTTTTAGCATGTCATTTATTGACAAGACTTCTTTCTCATTAATAAAGACACCATTAGGTTTTGGGTATTGTTATGAAACTTTGTGTCTTTGCTTTACTTTAGTTTTCATTTTAGTATTCTTTATATAGACACCATGTGTTGTGATGATATCCATTCTTGTTTATGCCTCGCGTTTCCGCCTTGGCGGGGTGTGACAGATTGGTATCAGAGCCTTTAGTTATAGAGAAGTAGGTGGTTGAGCCTAAACTATAACCTAGGGGTCCTTCATGTAGATGCATTTAGGGCTTAAGTGTTTAATGCTATAACTGCTATGCTTCCCTTCTATTTTTGCATAGCTTATATATTTTATATTTTCCTAAGTTTTCATTTAGTTATTTTGTCTACCATTATTTGATATAATATGTATTACTTTCTTAGTATTTTAGCTATGCTTTTCCCTCACCCGTAAGAAGTCTCATTGGGGAACCGTTTTCCCAACTAGACTTAAGTGTTATAAGGAGCCTTTTGTGGAACCGAAGGAGATAGGATAGTTGATCGTTTGTTGGATGCGCGTAATAGGGCTGGACCCGCGGAGTCGGGTGATTCTTACGGAGGAAAAGTCAAACCCAAGCGAGGCCCAGCATAAGTTTATCCCGTCCTTTACCCCGTCATGTTGTTATTGATTATTTATTTCAGATATTTCATATTTTGGGAATTGTTGCGAGATTTTCGTTCCTTTATGTCGTTTCGATTTCAATTTGATATAAGTAAGTAGTTATTTGATGGAGCATCTTTTATGTGTTAAATTGAGTGTTTAGGAATTGCAATGTCGTTACTATGTTCTTTATGAGAATTTATAGAATTGATATGGTAATCTTGGAAGTAAGTACATCGAGTGAAAGGAGGACTTAAAATTATGGTGCCACAATACTTATAAAAGGCATCACACACGTAGACTTGTGACCATGATTGCATTTATTTGTGTTTGAATGTAAGGTGGTAGTGTAATATGTTTTTTTATTGATATGTGTATTCATGATAAGGATGATGGTATGGGTAGAGAATTATTCTCTTACCCTAATTGGATGATATGTTAAGTTGAGTTGTATAGATAGAAGTTTCCCTTCTATCTAGTATTTGCGGATACCTAGTATTGCTTATATAGAGTTGTTTCGTTTACTCTGTTTATTTGTTTAATTCCTAAGTCAAGCTTAGCATCCCTTCATCGTTCTTATTTAGTAAGAGATACTTTATTTTTCCTAATTCGACGTCTCGATTTATATTGGTTTGTTTCGAATCCTTGATTTTTTTGGATATAGCCGCGTTTCATTAGTTTTCTTTCATTGCATTGATTACTCCGTATGAGTATCAAAGGTTTCTTTTAAAGCACTAATTGTTTCTAACATAATTAGTGTGGATCATCTACTCCCTTCTTGTGTATATCCCTTGGATTCGCGTAACCCGTTGGGACGTGTTAGTATCGAGTGCTTTTTAGGTTTGCTCGTTTTGATCGTTAATTTTGGATAAGACCTTACGTTGCTTTTGGGTACGTAACGTCTTGCATGATTTTTCTTGTACGAGTTCGTTTGATTTTATTTTTGAGTAATATTGTTCTAATATTTTTTCTTTCGTTTTCCAATAATAGAATAGTGTTTTAGAGACTGTACGGTGTTTTACGATCCCTGTATGGTATTTTTGGAGTATTTTGTTTGCGTAACATATTTCATAATTGATGTCTAATTATGAAAACGCTTTGGAGTAATTGTGTTAGTGTTTGAGAAAAACTGTGTTTAAAATAATCTTTGTAAAAAGAATATGTTTAAATGGTCTATACAAATAGGATATGAAAATTTTTAAGTGGTTTAATAAACTTTATTTTATTATAAAAAGCTGGTTTAAAGTGATTCATACTAGTAAGGTACGATATACCATTAGATAATCATCTCTAGATTTTTTTATGACAACCAGAATGAATTTTATAAAGATTAAATTTAAGATAATTTTATTTATTATTTAAAACGATTTTTATACTTAAAGTGACTTTTTTAATTTAAATTGAATTTTATAAAAACATTATTTAATTTGGTCTTTCGAGTAATGTCGATAATTAGTATAAGAATTTTCGTCTTCGATATTGAATATGTTTTTTATGTGTTCATTTGTCGTGGTACGTCTGTTGATTTCTTTCGTTGCGTTTTCGCTCAGTGCATATACATATCCTTTCTTTCAAAGAATTCTTATGTCATTTGATCTACGTCTATTTGAATATGTGGAATCTCCTATATGGATTCTAGCATTTGACTCGATATTCGTTTGTTATCCTATTCGATTGTTCGTAACCCTTGGAGTTCGTTGATACCGTTGAGTTGTGGAAGCTTTGATGTGATTTGGGTGATGGTCAATAGACTGACCAAGTAGCTCATTTTCTAGCTATACAAGAGATTTTAAGATGTGAAGTTGCCAAGGATTTATATTGATGAGATAATATAAGTAAATGTAATTCAGTTGACGATCAACCAGATTTGATTGATGGATTATAACTTTTTGTGTTTTTGGCAAGACCCTGCAGAAAGTGTTAGTGACTCGATTAGATTTGACACAGCTTACATCCTAAGCGGATGGACAAAGTGAAGGTATGATTTAGACTTTAGAGGATATAATAAGGGCATGTGTTTTCGATTTTGGTGGTAGTTATCAATTAAGCATTCGATGTGCTCCGTTTGAAGCATTGTATGGAAGGAAGTGTAGGTCGCCTGTTTTATAGGCTGGGATTGGGGAAAGTAGTTTATTTGAATGGACCAGTTGGTTCAGAGATATGAAATGATAAATGTGGTGTTGATAAAAGAGAAGCACAAAGCGGTTGAAGAAAAAGGACCGTCCAAAATAGCTATGCTGATAATAGACGGGAAACCTTAGAGTTTGAGGTAGGGATCAGGTTTATGCTTAAAGTGTCCGCCTTGTAAAGTTTAATTCCGCTTTGGGAAAAAGGTAGTTAGCAACCGAGGTATGTAGGCCATTTGAAGATTCTTGAAAGAGGTCGGTCCTGTAGCTTTCGGTGAAGATTTACCTAGGAAATTAAGTGGAGTACATGTACACGTTTTCATGTGTCAAACCTAAAAACAATGTACCTGGCGGATGCTAGTCTACATGTGCCATTGGATGAGATCAAGGTTGACAAAACTCTTCGTTTTGTTGAGGAACCTATTGAGAATAGTGACCGTGAAGTTAAGAGGTTAAAATGTAGCAGAATGGTGGTAGTTAAGGTCCATTTGGGTTCGAATCGGGTCCTTTAAGACTTCAGGACATTGAGTAAATCCACACTTGTTTCATGAGCAAGGGAATCATTGGGAGTTTTTTTAGTTAAAGCTGGTTACGTAATGTTCCTTGTAGACCTAAGTATGCCCTAGATAGTTTGTGTGATTTTGGTTAAAGTTATTTTATGAATAAACTCGAAGTCAAGCCGATTCTTCAAAAACGTTGGGCCTTGTAACAACTTATAACTTGGTTTCAAGACAGTTCTTGTTTGATGAGTTGCGAGACCGGGTTGTAAATGATGTTGGTCGCAACTTAAGATTTTTGACGAGTCCTCCTCGATGACGAGCGAGTTCAGGAAGTTTTAGATGTTTTAATTCTTTTCGTTGGGAACGGTTATGCTGCTATGCGTACCCTTTTGTGGGCAGGCAAAGTGGTTAGCAGTAAGATATTTTGTAAAAGTTAGTTGGAATTCAAAGTGTAACTTTGAGTTAACATGGGTATCGGAGGACTACTTGAAAGATAAGTATCCTCGATTAATTGTTTGGTAATGATAGAGTTGAACCTTTTGGTTAAATCTCGGGACGAGATTTCCTAAAGGAGTGGGATACTGTGACAACCCATGACTAGAGCCGGTTAGTCCACCGTTAGTGTGACTTATGTATCTGTTTTCAAGTATGGGTTATGTAGGTTATTTGGTGCCCAATATGTGTTTAATGTGGGATATGTGAGATGGATAATCAATCCATTGAGTGTGATCAATCTCAATGTTAATAGAGGATATTGTTGGATTTTAAGGAAGTTCATTCGTTTAACTTTTGGTGTACAAGGAAATGATTTTGTGATTGAAGCGGTTTTTCAACCGGTTAATTGTGTAAGTTAAATCAAACGTATACGTATTTATTTGTGTTAGTAAACGTTAGGTATGAATAGGTAGTTTAATAGTTAGAATAAGGAATTAAATGTGAATTTTTATTTTTGTGGAAGTTAGGGTTAAAAAAAAATGAAAAGTTAAATTTAATTTTTGAAAGTCAATTAAAATTTGCGTTTTATGCAAAAAGGTATACTCAAATAAGCTTAGGTTTTTTTGTAAAAACTTAAGGTAATGCAAATAATTAGTTAATTAATAAATAAATAAAAAAAACGATATAATATTATATATATATATATATAATATATATAAAAAATTAGTATATCTATATAAAAGAGGTGGGAAATCTGTGCAAAAAGAAAGGAATGACAAAAGGAAATCAAATCTGTACTCTAATAAAAAAAGGTTAAAAGATATATAAATCCTAAACCTTATTTGTAAACCTTATAATACCAAAAACCATTACTCCCTTTGTTTTTTAATTGTCCCAGCTGAATTTTATCAAAGGAGGAAGAAGAATTTTTTTTTTCAAGTTTGGTGATTTTTGTGTTCAAGATTCGAAGATTTAAGGTATAAATTATAATCCTTTGAGTTAATTATCATTAAAAACATATAATAAATCATTATGAGGATAATTACGGTTTCATAACATCTGTAATTAATGATATAAATAAACTGTTATAAATGATTAGGGTTTAATTAGGATGATCATATGGGTGTATTCGTTAGGGTTTAGATCGCGTTAGAATTTGATTTAGATTGGGGCAGAATTTAGGGCTGTGTTGTTTGGCTGATATCTCAATGATGGTAATAGCTTTTGTCAAGTTTACGGTGTCTATGATGTAGCTCAGAGAGTCTAGTTTCCAGAACATCCGGCCTCGAAGGTTTTTGAGGTCGGGAAGTCATTCAAACGTTGGTTGCAAGAAAAGTTGTCAAAACAGTAAATACGGGTCAGATTTAGGTCAGATTACGAGGTGTAAAACCCCCACTTAAAATTCGAATTTAGCTTATCCCTTCTACAGGAGTTTAGTTCTATGTGTCTATTAGAAATCCCCCAAAGGAGAGCTTCTGATTTGGAGTCTAAGTATGGTTTTTAGGTCAAAACTTTTTAGTGTGCGATCAGATCCGAAACTGAGTAGTTAAAAGTTTGATTTTATTTGAGGCACTTAAGAAGGGAAATAAATTAGTGGAAAAATCATGGAGTTAGTAGACTCATGGTATTTAACCTGTGATTTTTGGTAGAATTTATAAAGCTCAGTAGGTTTGGTTTAGAAAATGGTAAAGTGAGGTCAAAATTCTGCGTTTTCGGGTAAATTGTAAGACTTTGAAATAATGTGTAAACGAATTGGTTAATGTCGGGCATGGTGTCGGGGTGACCCATGAGGGTAACTAAACACCTTAGACATCCATCATATGATTGTTACATGTGCATTAAGCTTTTGGCTTAGTAGCGTGTAACACGAGTTATTTTGTTGTTTAGATTTGTGCTAGTTGTTTGTGAAGCTTTTTGTTGGAATCTTTTGGAAAGCTAAGCAAAGGTGAGTTTCATAGCCCCTTTTTCTCATGTTATTTTGGGGTGAGAATGATGCTTGTTGTCGTGTTAAAATGTTTTTAAGCTTGCTGTAGTTATGTGTATTGGATCGTGGGCACGTTCCGTCCCGTTGTGTTGCGATATGATATGTTTGGTATTGTGGATCCCAATATGCAAAACGAGGTGTGACGGTGGTAAGACTGCGTGAGCTAATATGAGGCCATGTAGCGCACATATGTAGTTGATATGATTGTGGATCGTGGGCACGTTCCGTCCCGTTGTTGTTAATTGTTGTCATGAATTGTTTTGGTAATTGCAGCAGCTAATTGAAAGTTTATTTTGGATATTGTTGTATGTCGTAAACCTATGATTCTCGCTCAACTTTATGTTGACGTTTTAAGCATCATTTTCAGGTGAGCTTAATGGTGCTAAGATAGAGCGAAGTGGCTAGAAGAGACCGTAGGATGCTTGGAGTTTCTTTATGCTTTCTGTTTGAATAAATGTGTTTGCATGAATTGTTTGGATTATGTTTTGCATGTCATTTATTGACGAGACCTCTTTCTTATTAATAAAGACACCATTAGGTTTTGGGTATTGTTATGACACTTTGTGTCTTTGCTTTACTTTAGTTTTCATTTTAGTATTCTCTATATAGACACCATGTGTTGTGATGATATCCATTCTTGTTTATGCCTCGCGTTTCCGCCTTGGCGGGGTGTGACAGTTTGATCATCTTTTCTAAAACAATCTCTCTATCGATGTTCTTAGATTCTTCTTTCTTAAAATCATTTTTGAGAAGAGTAACTGTTTGCATTAAAGATTCCTTTTCTTTAAAATGTTCAGAAAGAGTTTGTTTAAGACGATCAATCTCTACAGACTATGCACTTGAATCTGAAACGTTATCATTACTCTTTAAATCAACATTTTGTCCTTCTTTCAAAACTTTAACTTGTTCCATATCTCAATGACTAGATGCTTAGAACTTCTCCACATGGATCTTTTTGGTCCATCCGCCGTACGGATTTACGAAGGAAACCGCTACACCTTAGTCATGGTAGATGACTACTCTAGGTATACTTGGACTAGATTTCTTAAGAATAAAACTAAATCTTTTGATCAATTCGAAATATTTAGTAAGAAAATCCAAAACCAATTAGGATCTATAATAGTGTCAATAAGAACCACCCATGGTAGAGAATTTGATAATGAAGTACAATTTGGAGAATTTTGTAATGCCAATGGTATTACTCATAACTTCTCAGCTCCACGCACTCCTTAATCAAATGGCGTGGTTGAAAGGAAAAATAGGACATGATTCGTTAAAATCTATATATATATAATAATAATAATACAAGCAAACACTCAACCAATTACCTTTAGCCAAGGATTGGTCAAGTCTTCACAAATTACAATATATATATATATATATATATATATATATATATATATATATATATATATA
>BQNB010134329.1:5823-18328 GCA_026074375.1 Tanacetum coccineum | reverse complement strand
GTGTTCGTTAAATTCAAAGGAAAAGAGAAATATGACATTGATATGTGTTTGAAAACTTTGTTTTAAATTTACTTCTTATTTTTCTTTACAAATTCTTTAAATTATTCTACACATTGTTAATTGAATATATAAAATGCTCTTTTACTTGAATACATTGAATTATCTTGTCATTGAATACTACATTCTTTGTTATTTATATTATGCTTGAGTTTAAGACACAACACAATACTCAAAATTTCATAAAAATGTACACAATACAAACCATGTGATGTGTAATAAACATATTATGAACTCAAGTATAAAAGTACTGCAAAAACAAATGTACTTCATGCGTAAATCACATGTGATTCATGTATGAATCACATGTGATTTGAATCACATGTGATTTACCTCAACAACATCTATGTTACCTGTATAAATAAGTAAGAAACTAAAACAGCTATAATAAGAGACTTGTTCCATTGAATACATTTTTTGATCAACTTTTTGTAGTTACTATGCAGTCAATTGAAATATGAAAGATTTAAATGTTAAATAAAACTCGAGGCAAATCTAATGTGATCTGTACAAAATCACATGTGATCTGTACAAATCACATGTGATTTTGTACACACCAAACCATAAGCCTATCAAGAAAAAAAACAATGCACACCATTACACTAATAGACCGAGTATCAAATGACTATTAGTAGTAGACACAAACTAAATATCATAATCTAATCTATTAACGTCACTATTAAAAATCATAACTACAAAAATATTAATTCATAATTAAATAAAAAACCACACTATATATGTATGTTCATCATAAAAACTTACAAAATACAAATAACAAATATAATCAGTTGTACATCTAAATAATGCTCAAACTGAAATAGGAACACGTCTAAATAGTGGCCAGATGCGAAACGTTGTGAATGAAGATACAAGTGAAACGTAAATATTACTCATCATTAGTGCTGAGATGAGAAACATGATGAAGACATGATGATTAGCATAACCAACACAATTCCAAATCTAAATATAAATAGGATGAAGAGCCAATGAAGCCAAACACCCACTTATACCTTGCTAAAATATGCAGCACTAAATTCAGTACCAAACGCTCCTTCCGTTCATTAACATCCTGGCGCAACTGTGTACAACACAAGAAAAAAACACAAGTTAATTGCAGAGTTAAGTGTCAAAACAAACGAACCAGCCATATCATAGGTAGACTCGACTTTAGTCCAATTTTTCTTTTTGAACAAACTTTACTTTAATCGACTCCTCTATGTTTAGGCTTTGATAATCTCTGAAGTCAGTCTACATTTTTACATGGACAGAAATAAACAAGCCAGTGGTTGTCATTTAAAAACTCTATAATGGTCCAAATTAAAAATGTTTCATAGTTGCTTTTACTAGAAGAGATTTTACGATGAAATTTAAGCATGATTAGGCTATACTCGGTTATATATATAATGGTACACAGCTTTAAATTATATATTCTCATGTTAAGATTCCGTGCAAGGGGTTGACAATTTGCACAAATTATGTTCCTATGACCCTACAGTTTGACACATGAGCAAATACTAAACCGGTCAGGCACAAACCAATGTCCACATTATATTCGAGAAAGTATTAAAGAACTTACCAAACGAAATGGCAGCGGTGCTTCTCTATACCTGCAATTATTCAAAGTTAATAAAAAGACAAATTTAGATGACGAAAATACCACAAATTCTTACATCAAGTTACTTAAAAAAGAAAGCAAAACTTACACATATGAAAGATTGTGTATGAGTTCCTGTAGAATCATCAAAAAGAAAAATTTTGAGGAAACCCCCAATGTCATCATACACCAACATGGTAATGAGTGGGCCATGTAGACCCTAGTTAATTTAAGCATTTTATTCTGTTTAGCTTATATAAGCCTCACAATTCAACATTTTATTAAGTATTTAACTTTGCACCGTCAAACATATTATTTCTAAAATTCAAAAAGGATCGACAGTAATTCAGTAGCGTTGTACATAGAATTTACACCCACTAGCTAACTTTTAAACCAAAATAAAGTTAGCAATACTTACAATCATCCCGGCAAGTGTGCACATAAGAAGTCGTTGTTTTCTAAGGGTGGCAAACTTGTTATCGATCAACCTTCCGTTAAAATCAATATATAAAAAATCACTATAGTTATAGTATCAATACATGTACTACTTATAATGTAATTGAGTTGTTTGTTTAAATTTTTTATTAAGTCATGTTTTAATTAAGAGCTGAGTTAAGACAGACACACTATGTTTTATCACTTATTATTTCCAGTCGCCATTCTCTAGGTTATAAACAAACAACTTTTATATAACTTTCTGAATTGAGTTTTCATATGAACTCAATGAAGTCAAATTCAAACACCACCTTACAATATGGTTAAAACCATATATAAACTTTCACAAAACTACAATTTATAATCATTCTGGTAGATAAGTTGCATAGATATCACAGTCATGCAGTGTTCAAGTAAACTTACCAGGTGGAACGTTGTCAGGAGACCCGGGCTGAAAAAATTTCGTATGGTGATTCTTTTGAGCCACCATCACAAGAAACTTAGGGCACCAGTTCGCATCAAGGAACTTGCACACCTGTAAGATTTAGAATTTAATAAATAAAGGTTCTTTCTTGTTAAAGAAAGAAGAGTGAATAAACTAAAAAATAACCTCCATTATCTAATCCAATTCAATATTTAGAACTTGGTTGAACTGGGATTCAGAGACACCATCCCTATAACACATATAAGAAATTTTAACATTAACCACTGTCCGTAAATACCACTTAATGAAAGACATCATATGAAAAAACAAAACACACACACGTGAATGTCTTTTTTTCCAATAAAGAGCATTGATTTGTTAGAACGTATAATCCACTTGTTTAGCAGAGACAGTTCATTTTTTAATCATTAAAAGAACAGGATGATATTATTGAAGAAATATACACCTGAAGATAATAATCTGATCCGAATTGCGCTTAGCAGAGCTCACATAGAAGTCAAGAAGAAGCTCCCTGACATAAAGCAAATAATTTATTCTTATTGATACTGCCAAAACGTAAACAATCGACTAATAAAATCTTCAGCAAAATCAATACAAGTACTACATTAAACATTCACATAATACTTGACGTAAACTGATAAAGGGAAAATATGACCACTAGCAACAATCCAACCACCATAAATTCATGTCGGAGTCTCGTTTTTATCATGTTAGTTAACTAGATAAACTAAGTCTCCTTATAAACTTACCGTAAACTAATTCATCAACAAATCATATTCCTATTATCTGTGTTTAGCAGCAAAATGTGAATAGTTAAATTGATAAGTTTCATTCCGGCATTATATCAAACACCTTAGCTGCACATAAAAATATAACATTACAAAATCAATGGAAATTTTATATGTTAAACACTATAACAACATAGACAAAAATTTCCTCAAGTTCTAAACTGAATTAATCACAAGTCGATCGATTTGTTGCTTGAACGATAGTGAAACCATTAAATATAATAGATTTGACGAATTTAGGGTTTCATTACCTGTATGTAAAATTCCGACGATGAAGACGGTGATAATGACCAGTGACGGTGGTCGATGACGGTGATAGTGACGGTGGCCGATGACGGTGATGGTGCAGGTGGACGATGACAGTGATGGTGTAAATGGATAGAGAGAGAGAGAGGGGGACGGTGGTTGGTGTGTGTAATCTGTGAGTGTAATGAGAAGAAATGAGCTGACCACTGTCCAAGTTAGTGATGTACTAAAATTACTAAAATACTCTTCTGTAAATAATTAAATTTAAATTAAATTTTTTTCTACACCGTTGGATTGAAATGTTATAGATGGTTGAGATCGTTTGATTTGTTCTTTAGTTGGAAGGTGTTCTATATCGAACTTTTCTCAAGCACATGAATGATAAAAGTAACAAGTTTTAATACCATGAACATCTTCGATGTTATTACAAATGTATTTTTTTTATTAAAATAGTGCAAAATATATTTATAAAAATTTCATATGTTGCCACTAAACATTACACAATTTAGCAATGAATAGTACAAGCAAAAATATCAAATAGAGTTAAGTACATTTTTGGTCCCTGTGGTTTGGTGCATTTTCTCACTTTTGGTCCAAAAATAAAAAAAAATTTGGTTTTTGTCCAAAACACATAGTTTCGGTCCACTTTTGGTCCAAAAGACATAGTTTCGTTACACTTTTGGTCCAAAAGACATAGTTTTGTTACACTTTTGGTCCAAAAGACATAGTTTCGGTTCACTTTTGGTCCAAAAAATTTAGTGCAAATTTATGGGATTGGACTAAAAGTGGACCGAAACTATGTTTTTGGACCAAAAGTGAACCTTTTGTGAATTTTGGACCAAAAGTGAACTCGCACCAAACCACAAGGACCAAAAATGTACTTAACTCTATATTAAATATCATTACAAAGTATTGTAAAAACTTAAATAAGGCACGTTTTCTACAAAAACTGGCCAAAACTCCTTTAAAAAAAGCCTTTGAAAATCAAGCCAAGGAGACACACATACATACAATGTATAATGCTGAATTTTTATTACTATACTAATATTTTATGAACTTCATTCTCTTTACTTTCATAGTAGAGTCAGCAACGACAGACACTTGAGAGTAAAACACAAACTACGATACTGTGGACCGATTGTCAATCCTTCCCGATATCCTATGTTCGACCAAATACTTTAAACATCTTTTTGAATTTTCCGACTAAGCCACTGTTAACAAAATGAGTGTAGTGTCCTAAAAGTATTGGTTATGGCTTTAACCTTTCTTTTCCCCCCATTTTGGATTTCCGCACAAACATGTAAGATTTGGGCAAAATGTAAGTAGCTAGGGAAAACACTAAAAATCAGAGCTTTATCAAGACAGGGCAACCTGACATATATTTTGCATATACCAAGTACCAGATTTTTGCAAGCAAACATTAGTGCACACACACTCAAGAATAGAACCGCGTAACACTACCACTCGTGAGAAGGCCTACCCGTGGTGCCGCAGAAAGTAGAAAAATATTTTAAAATTGCCTTGGGATAATTTACTCAAGAAAAGGCTTGCGTGTATTTTTATAGATGAGATCCGAATTTGATAATGCAGAAACTTATGCCAATGTTACGTTTGCTCTAACATACGCTTAATTTCTGGCCTCTAGTAAGTTTCAATTGACGAGAAAGCTGGAATGTTAGCTGCCTTCTTCCTTGATGAATAATGTTCTAACAGTTTCACAGTCCCCTGAACTCGTTCATACCCTAGTACTCGTGTCCCCTACAACATGAGTGTTGTAATTCGAAGTCTCGGTACCACTTTAGGATGACACCTCATTTCCTTGAAGAAATTTATATCTCGGCGTATATTGCTATGGCTTTACAACATTTTGTGTTTATTAGGCAATAATACTCTCTTTAAAAAAGTCTAGAATTTTTTCGCACTATAGTGAGTAACAAAGACAAAGCACCGAATATGAACATGGCTTCATGTTGGATTATGGTAGTTGGCTAGCACGTATACGTTATGAATATGTGAGCCTATTGGGGGCACACACGTTAAGACACGAAGAGTACGTTTATTAAATACTTAATATATATTTATTTATTATTAAGGATTTAATATGCTTCACGTTGATAATTTAAATAACCGTTAGTTACCGTTATATTTTATAACTAACTAGACGAGTATTTAAAAATATAAACCGAATGGACTAAAATTGACAAAACCCGAACCTTCTGGGTGTCACTTGTTGACTAGCCCATATAGCTTCTAGAAAGGGGTTTTGGAATCAATTTAGGAGATAAGGGATGAGAATTGTATTGTGATAAGGATTATGAGGGTATCCTAGTTTATCTACAACTAGGGTTTGATGGCTATATAAACAAACCCCTAGCCTCATAATTCTTATTCGTAAAAAGATACACAATTCGATCACAACCTTAATCCCCACCGAATCCTCACCACTCAATATCAATTTGACATATTACACTAAAACTTTATCTTTGTTTTCTTCCTCCACGTGACAACATACAGAAAATAAAAGATATAGTTTTGAAGTTGTTTGTCAAGCAGGTATTTCCCTTAATTAATTCATTGGTCTTATTAAAGTAATTTATGTGTTTTTACTTGGTCCCAAGCAATGATATAATATAATTCAAATATAAAATTGTGGTTACCAATTGTGTTACAGGGTTCCATCGATGTTAAGGAATTAAAGGGATTCAAGTAGACACCTTTTGAACTCGAGCATGATTAGTGAGAAGCATGCAACTATCATCAGATTCTCCACCTATATTGGATGTTGTACTTTGTTGTTGTCGGCCTCGATCTCTAACTATAAATCTGACTATATATTCTGACAAATGCCATGTTGTCCAGGTTAGATTTATATGGATAATGCACATAGATGGATCACTGCACTTCAACATGGTTTAAATTTTGTATATATGCAAGATCCAAGTAAGAGTATAAATCTATTTGTAGCTAATTTTTCTGCAGAATACATATGAGACACTACTTCAACAAGAAAATAAGAGCCGTACTAATATTCGGTTTGTGCTTTCTAACTTTGGCAAAGGTGAACAGCACTTCAATGACTTGAAACTAGTGTTGAAAGCACTATCTCTTGATGAACGGATAAGTAGAATTACCTTTATAAAGGAAGAAGGTACACTATTTACCGTTTGTGTTATCTACTTACATGTGAATAACACTTTTTCTCACCTTCTTGTTAATATCTAAACAGTTGTCCACGAAGCAGGATAATGGAGCATGTGGATCTCGAGTTTTTAAGATCAGTTGTATTAAGAAATATATCTTTGATTATAGAAGTATAAAAGGTGAACAAAATTTTCGTTAGAAACTACTGGATTTTGTGTTTTGCATGAAACTTTTTTACTGCTTGTTAGAAGTCAGAAGTAAATTAATGATCCTCAGTTCCTCACTATGTTTGGTTCGAGTACCTTCGTGTATATATATAGTCGTTAATCTGGTCAGAGCTTATGCTGCTAGAGTTTGTACACAGACCCAACTCCCATTAACCCACAATTTTTTAATAGCGTGGTACAGTACGTAAAACAGTTTTTATTCACATATATATGGCGGATGGCGTCAAATGCATCAACGAGGTGTTTCGAACAAGTAATCTCCCTTGGTCTACAACTTAATTTCAACTCTATTAGTAAAAATTGTTCATATTTGTGCAGTTCTTACTTGCATAGCGAAATGTATTTTGTTTTCAGCATACACCTAAAGTTGAATGGCCACCAGAAGCAAAAACCCACAAAAAGAAGGTATTCGAACCATACATAGCGGAGGTCATTTAGTTCTGATTTCTAAAAAGCAGTAAAAAAGCTACACGCAAAACATTACAACTGTAAACATCAGATCCGTCTCATGATTTTCGGTGGCCCTAGGCGATAACAAGAAAGAGGCCCCATTACACTAGAGAAGTTGCATATAAACTTGAATTATATCACTTATATATGTTTAAGTTTATATGTATTTATATGCGGAACTAATAAAATGTGGCCCTTTTTAAATGGAGGCCCTGTGCGACTGCACCTCTTGCACACCCATCCGAGACCCCTCTGGTAAACATAAAAAAGCAGTGTATTTATTGAAGGTCCACTTGTTCAGATTTTTGGTTTTTCCATAATTTTGCACCTGACTCCTCCAAAACACTAATAAACTGTTCACCTTTTGTACTTCTGTCATCACAAATATATTTCTTAGTCCAGCTGACCATGAAAACTCAAGATCCGCATACTCCATTATCCTGCTTCTTGGACAACTGTTTGGATATTAATAAGAGGATGAACGTTAGTGTTATACACATGCAAGTAGAAATACTTGATAACACAATAGGTAAACTGTGCACCTTCTTCATTTATAAAGGTGATTCCACATCTCCGTTGATCAAGAGATAGTGCTTTAAAAACTGAATTCAAGAGTAAGACAGCACAAACCGAATATTAGTGCGGCTCTTATTTTCTTGTTGAAGTAGTGTCTCGTGTGTATACTGCAGAAAAAGTAGCAACATTATGGATCAATACCCCTACTTAGATCTTGCATTTTTACAAAATTTAAACCATCCATGTGATGTTCCAGTATCCATCTTTATTGCATGCTATAGTACATCCAAATAAAAAGATTAATTCACATTTAATCACTCTCCCGCTCTCGCTCTCTATCACATTATTAATGGAATAATTTCTACCTCGACAACATGGCTGTGTTGTCAGCATATATAGATAGATTTAAAGTTAGAGATGTGAGGCCGACAACACCAAAGTACTGGCATCCAATATTGGTGGAGGAGAACGTTGATGATGGAGCTGTATGCTGCACACTACTAGTTTAATATGCTCGTGATGATAGTTGTGTGATATGTTAAAGGCTTGAACAATGTTTTCTCGTTTTTACCTTTCTGATCCAATGCATATTTACATTTTCATTATATATTTTTCTTTTTATTTAATGTTACTATCAACGTGACAACGTCCGATAATCGGCCATATCTCTTTACACGCAAACTCCATTCTTTTCGGAAATTGCACTTCACGCCGTCTCATTACGATCATGATAACGCCGTTTCTTATGAGGGGAGGGTTTGTCGTGGGAAGGAGGGAAAATGAAAAAGAAAAGTGGTTTACTTGTGATTTCTTTGTAAAGTGAGACATGTTTCTTATAAGGGAAAAGTAGCATGGTGTTTATTATTTAATAAGGGCTAGGTAGACAAACTAGGATGTGATTGAAAAGGATTTAACAAGCATGCTTGGTCTTCTTCCTTTTTTTACCGTGTATGAAAGATCAAATGGGACAAGGATGGGGCTTGTGGTGGCTTAAACATGATGATTACAAGGCAATGTTTATCCAAAGGTCTAAGTATAATATAAACAATGCAAGTTAGTGGAAGATTTGGTTTAATTTTTGTGTTGTATGCATATGGACGGCCAAATGAGCATTTTAGAAGAAAGTTGTATAAAATTTTGGGTATTAGGTATTATGGTGGGTATTTATTGAAGTATAGAAGTGTTTATGTGTTTACATGCATGCATGGATGCCTAAAACGCGAACCGGATGCGTTTTACTTAAAGTACGAAAATAATTCATGAGATGTTATAAATTATACTTCTAATAATGCTATAACACTTATTGAATGTAAACTTTTATTCGTTTGATGCACGTTTATGCAGAATGTTGGTTTTTAGTTCACGCGATTTAACTATGCGATTTAAATAAAAAGTAAACGCGTAAAAGTTTAAAATAAATAGTTGAATATTTATTGACGTAAAAAGACGTGAAAATGTGAATTGTTACAATAGCTCCTGGACAAGAGGGCAAGGTTTGTAGACTTGTTAAGTCATTGTATGGCTTAAAGCAAGCTCCCAAACAGTGGCATCAAAAATTTGACCACGCCATGTTAGAGAGTGGATTCAAAATTAATGAATGCGACAAGTGTGTTTATGTCAAGGACACAAGTAGTGGATATGTAATTTTGTGTTTATATGTCGATGATATGCTTATCGTTGGCAGTAACGACAAGATGATCACATCTACTAAAGACATGTTAAAATCAAAGTTTGACATGAAGGATATGGGTTTGGCTGATGTGATCCTTGGAATAAAGATCATACGAACTCAGAATGGACTTGTGTTAAGTCAAGCACATTACGTGGACAAAATTCTTAATACTCATAATGCGGGGGATTCCGGCCTAGCTAGAACTCCAATTGACACCAGTCTGCATCTATCTAAAAATAGAGGCGTAGGTGTTGCCCAATTAGAGTATTCAAGAATTATTGGCATGTTAATGTACTTAATGACGAGTACCCGACCTGACTTAGCATATGCTGTTAGTAGGCTAAGCAGGTATACGAGTAATCCAAGTAATGCACATTGGAAAGCTATAACTAGGGTACTTCATTATCTGAGATACAGTCGCGATTATGGACTGCATTATGACAGACATCCTGCTGTTATCGAAGGATACAGTGATGCAAATTGGATATCTGACATAAAGGATTCTCGATCGACTAGTGGATATGTGTTTACACTAGGAGGGGCCGCTATATCTTGGAAGTCGTCCAAGCAAACTGTTATAGCTAAGTCCACGATGGAATCAGAATTTATCGCGCTAGATAAATGCGGAGAAGAGGCGGAATGGCTACGTCAATTCGTAGAGGACATACCAAGGTGGCCTAAACCGGTAACGGCCATTAGTATACATTGTGATAGTCAATCGGCAATTGGCAGAGCTCAAAGCACAATGTATAATGGAAAGTCTAGACATATCCGTCGTCGACATAACTCGATACGACAACTACTCTCAACAGGAGTTATCTCAATTGACTATGTGGCGTCAAAGGATAACATCGCGGATCCGTTTACGAAAGGCTTAAGCAGAGAGTTAGTTAGTAAGTCGTCTAAAGGAATGGGACTAAAGCCCTTGAAGGAATGAGTTTCTATGAAGGAAAACCTAACCTAGTTGACTGGAGATCCCAAGATCTAGGTTCAATAGGACAACCTAATCATAGAAATATGGGGGAAGTCACGTCAATGTGGGGGAGTTACTTAACTTGTAACTTCCTAGTCCATTCCTATAACAATGTGACTTGTTGAGAGGTTAAACATATGGCTTTAATGGTTCAAGATGAAATCATAAAGCATAACGATTCAAGATGAAATCTGAAAGTATATGTTTTTAATGATTCAAGATGAAATCACCTATGTGAGAGAGAAGTGGGGTCGCTTCGAAGGGAATTGTGGGGGCGCAATTCCTAAGAGCTCTTGCAGAACCAGGCTAGTGCTCATGACCATGACGGGCACGACTATGAGGACTTGACAAGGTCAGGGAGAGTCTTGTGTGAGTGTGTATTGTCGTCTACGTAAACAGATGTTGAGTTCAAGGACATCGCGTCTACTCAGATCTAGGAGACTAAGTACATCTCACAAGGGAAGGTTCAAAGGGTCACACCTACCTATCCTATGCAGGACTTAACCGCAGAAATTTTGCCAAAATTTTTGGGTGTTTTCGACCGATCTCCATTCATGTGGGGGATTGTTGGAAAAATGGTTATTGCAAAATGAGTTTTTGCAAACTTTGGACACCATTTAACATATGTAGATGTTATATATCTTTATATTAGATTGGGGCTTTGCGTTCTCCTCGAAGAGAGCTTCGCAACGAGCTAAAGTATGTCCAAAGTGGAGTTAAGATGAATGAGATATCGTGTCTCAAAGTGAGGCACGTGGAACACAAAATCTGGGAACTAAAACTATCCCACATCGCCCAAAAAGGGAAGTGGATAGTGGTTTATAAGGACATCTTGGTATTGGCTACCAAATTCCTTTAGGTTGGTTATGCTCCCACGCCTACGTGCGCGCGCAGGGGGGGGTGCAGAAAATGGGATTTCTGGGCCAAAATGGGTTCGAAGCTTCTGAACTCATGCGAGCCCGCCCGACCTGCGGACACGAATGCAGCTTCGAAAGCTCGCCTACACGCATATCTTTTTGCTACTGATTTCGTTTTCAGTTTATAAGGTGTTCAGAATATTCTTGTGTGTTTAAACTAAGAGTTTATCTAAAATTTTCTGATTAAGTTTAAGATAAATACTAAAAGTTTAAATTCGACTTAAGCTTATCTGCTAACTTGGCTTGGTAACCAAGCTAGGTTTAGGCTACATAAGCAGCCTCTTCTCATTCAGTTATAGATACAGAAAACGAACTCCAATTAAACCATAACATCAACGTCTTGAGCAGCAGTTCCTTCGGTCAGAAACACTCGTCCTTTTTCCGTAATCTTTCAGGCAAGTTGTCTAGTCCGGCTGTACAAAAGCTTTGGACGTTGTACCCTGAGAAACAGACGGCGAATATATTTTAAGGGAATCGTGTTAAACACGAGCCTCGTTCTTCGTTTACCGTTTAATTATTTCTGTTAATTGCGTATTACTATTATTCGATTTACGTTAATAAAGTGTGCAGGTTTCCGAACATATTGTGTATTTTTATTTTTATGTAAATGTAAAAAGAAAAATTGGTCAACGGCACCAGATTTCTGATGCCAACGGATACCGCAGAAAATGTGATGCCGTTAGGGTTTTTGCTAACGTGACATCACTTTTTGACAATTTTGACCAACTGCACGAGACCAATGACACCACTGCTCCCGACACTCTTAAAAACAAAAAATGAACCGGTCCTTGGGTTGTCAGAAGTAATCAACCCTATCTATCACAACATATTGTCTACTTTATAGGTCACTATACTTGCATGTTGGAAATGAGAAATATAACTCAAGTTGGCTAATGGCCCACAGTCGTATATCCATTTTGGTACCGTATTTGATTTAAAAGTAAAATGACGTTGCCGTGCCACGTTTTTTTTTTGAACGGCAAATGGAATTTTATTAAAAAATGCTAGAAAGAAACTAGCAGACGATATACACGCAAAAACGAT
>BQNB010134327.1:7634-18328 GCA_026074375.1 Tanacetum coccineum | reverse complement strand
TTAATTATTATACTAGACTAGATCTATCCGCTGCGTACTCGTAAGAGTTAATTGGTTAACTTGATTGTTAAATTCCAACACCAAGTCAGTCTTTAGCTTTGGGATCTGTCACAAAATTTCTCTAAAAGATTTGTTATCTGCATATGACTTAAGTATTTGGCCCACAAGAAAATCTTAAACTTGGTTTATTTTTGTGACCATGATACACAAAATTTTATTTCTAAGCTACATATTCTGCCAAAATTAGTTGTCAACTTGATTTTAGTCCAAGTGTTTCCACTACTTATATTACATAGGATATAACTGGAATTTGATCATTAGTCAAAGACTTACAATAAATAAGTAGAATTCTCAATATAGGTCAAAATGTTATAGTTTATGATATAATTCTCAATATGGGTCAAAATGAGGCAATTTCAAAATGGTGGTTTAGGAAAAGATTGCACCATTAGATAGCGGTTAGTAGTATGGAAAAGTAATGCACAAACACTCAAACCACATGGAGTTCTCTACATGGGTCAAAATGGGTCAATTTTCATTTTGACCCATGTGGAGATTAAGGGAGTTTTTAGGAAATGGGTGCACCATTAGTTTAGGAAAGGAGTGCACCAATAAACTTGGTTACTTTCAGTACTGAATTTTTGTAGGTTTTAATAAAGGGGTGTGTGGATTTGCAGTTTAAAACTAATTAGTTGAAAATGTTGCTTATTTTATTTCTTCCAGCTATTGAAGATAAATTTGTAATCAGCTAAAGTTGGTTACTTAGCTTATCTTGTTTTACATTTATCATTCCTATATGTGTGCTCTTCCTTTGATAAGTTATAATATCAATTGTAGATAGTCATTACTATGAACTGATCAAATGAAAACCAAGATCCAAATAAAGGTACGCTGGATAATACAAATGTATTGTCAAGCTGCATTCCTCTATTACCTTTGACCAATGTTTATCAATCCAGCATTCTATCATCGAAAACAATCGTGGAACAACCACTTAGTAATACAAATGGTTTATCTCAAGCAACACAAGTTAGGAGACCCAGAGGTCGGCCCCGTTTGAGCGTACACACTTTAACTGATATCGCTAACATACATGGCCCATCTCATCCACCTCAATTTTGTGCTCCTAATGTTTTGTCAACATCACATTTTCTATCATCTACAACAAACGTGGAACCATTAACTAATACTACAAATGGTTCATCTCAAGCAACACAAGTTAGGAGACCCAGAGGTCGGTCCCGTTTGAGCGCACGAGCTTTAACTGATATCACTAACATACGTGTCTCATCTCAACCACCTCAATTTTGTGCTCCTAATATTTTACCAACATCACATTTTCTATCATCTACAACAAACGTGGAACCATTAACTAATAATACAAATGGTTCATCTCAAGCAACACAAGTTAGGAGACCTAGAGGTCGGCCCCCTTTAAGCGCACGACCTTTAACTGATATCACTAACATAAGAGGCTCAGATCTACCATCTTCAACACTTACAACGTCTTCTCAACTAAACGTTTACGACGTCGTTGATACACTACCACAATTACGACGTCGTGGTAGACCTCCATCTCAAGCAAACGTTTCGCAGGTTCCTCGCAACGTTAGACCACGTAAGTTTAACTATATGTATCAACTTTTATTAAAAAAATGCCGTTTGGTGACCTCCATTTCAACGCAAACGTTCCGGGGATAGTCGAACGTTTTTAGGATCAGGCAAGTATAACTATAACATATATGTATCAACTTTTATTAAAAAATTATCATTTTACATATCTAACATCTAGGTTGCAGGTTGCCTCCACAAAACGATCGTATGAGTTCGCCAACAAATCCAACCCCTCCAGTCATGCTTTCATAATAATTCCGGATAATTCCTTCGATAGTTCCCTTAGTTTCTACGGTCCTCACGATAATTGTAATGGTAGTAAAATCACATTGATTTTTGAATAATATACATCCATTTGCAATGTGTAAATTCCATCTGCACAAAGATGAGAATAAGACACAAGACTCAGGAAATACCCAAACTTACACTTTAAGTCAACTTAGCAAGGTAAATTAAACTTAATCTAACAGGGTAGGTTAAGGTGTAAGGGTGTAACGAAACAAATAGTTGGTGTAATTCCTAAAGGATTGGCTCTACGGGTTATTCTAGTGGATCTTCACTCTAAAGATGAGAGTAGAAAAGGGTTTAAACTGGAGGTTAACTAACCGGTGTAGTTAGTTAATAAGCAACATGGAAAGGCGATTTGGGTGTTATCCTAAAATTTACCGATTTAAACAAGTTACTCCAATTAAATCCATAATACTCATTATTGTGGTCTCGAGTGATATACCAAGCCAAGTTCTAAAGTCTACAACATCACTGACACACTCATATTTTGTGGAATTTGGGTAAACATTTAGAATTTGGGTAAAGATTTGGAAACGGATAGGCTAAATCCTCACAAAATCTAACAAGGGTTATTGTGTGCTGGTTATGTATCAAGTAATTTCACAAAAGTATGCTTGAATTTTTTTTAAATTTGAGCATAATTTAAGCATTTTAATGTGAAAATTAGGACAAGTAAACATTCTAATTCCATCCCCCCACTTGAATTATACAACATCCTCGTTGTATAGATAAAACATTAAAAATATGGGAATTAAAAAGAATTAGAATGAGAAACTCCCCTGATAATTGCTTGGTAGATTCTCCAAGTTGCGTTTATGAGCAAGATTGTGTGCTGGAAAAGCGTCTGAATCCTAGCACGAACAACACACACACAGAATTCCAGAAAATATGCATTCCACCAACTTCGTCGATATTTCTTTCAGAAGGCTCTGTGTTAAGCATAAGAAAACAAGTGCAAATCTATCTCCGTGTATTCGTTGGTTAGACTCAAGATAAATACCTAAACTGTATAGGAATTCGATACCCCGTATACATACCCCAGGATACGCCGTATTGATACCTGTGTCATATATGATGTATTCGTATAACGAATACGCCGTATAGACTGTGTTGAAAATAAAGACTAGATAACGTCCAAAAGGCTAATACGCCGTATCCATGGGGTTTGGATACACTGTATAGACAGTCTGGAAAGACAAACTCGATAGTATGTCCATCGTGATACTTTTTTAACCTTTGCCCATTGACTTTAATACTAATTCCATTTTTATCGATAATTTCCACGGTTCCATATGGATGTACAGTTTTCACCACATTCGGGCCGTACCACTTTGATTTAAGCTTTCCTAATCTAGAGTTAAACAATAATACCTTATCTCCTACTTTGAAATCTTTATCCCCTCGAAGCCCAGAGTTATGTCATTTCTTAGTTCTTTCTTTATAGATCTTGGTGTTCTCATATGCTTCATCTCTTAACTCCATTAATTCATTAAGCTTCATGAAACGGTTTTTTGCAGCAGCTGTGAGATCCATATTACATTGTTTTAATGCCCAATATGCTTTATGTTCGATCTCCATAGGTAGGTGACAAGATTTTTTATAAACCAGTCTAAAATGGGTACATCCAGTGGGCGTTTTGTAAGCAATTCTGAATGCCCATAATGCGTCGTCAAGCTTTTTTGACCAATTCTTTGGGTTATACCCAACCGATCTTTCCAGAATACGTTTTAGAGCTCTATTGGTAACTTCAGTCTGTCCGTTGGTTTGAGGGTGATATGAAGTAGGTAATTTATGAGTCACTCCGTATTTCTGCAAGGCCTTTTCTAATTGAGAGTTACAAAAATGCGTAATCAAAGCTTTAGGAACTCTGAATCTTGCAAATAGCCTTCTTACAAACCTAATTACAGCTTGAGCATCATTTGTAGGAAGAGCTTGAGCTTCCACCCATTTTGAGACGTAATCTACTACTACTAATATATATTTATTCCCCTTTAAGTTCAGAAAGGGCCTCATAAAGTCTAGTCCCCATATGTCAAATACGTCACATACCTGAATGTTGTTTTGGGGCATCTCACTTCTTGATGATATGTTTCCTGATCTCTGACATGCATCGCACCTCATCACGTAATCTTTAGCATCTTTAAAGATGCTAGGCCAATAGAATCCAGATTCATAGACTTTCCTTCTAGTAATTGACGCACTATTATGTCCCCCGATTGGTCGAGAATGCCAATGCCCTAAGATTTCAAGGATTTCGTTCCCAGTAACACATCTTCTCATTACATTGTCTGAGCACAGCTTGAATGCATATGGTTCGTCTCAAAAATAATTCTTAACTTGAGAGAAAAATCTTCTTCTTTTTTCAGGTGTCCAATTTAGGGGAATAATCTTTCCAACAATATAGTTAACATAATCAGCATACCATGGTTCATCATTATTGAGTTCGGCTTTCAATATCATAAGATGCTCGTCGGGAAATTCATCAGTTATTTCTTCCTCTGTGAAGGTTCCCAAATCTGGGTTCTCAAGTCTTGACAAATGATCTGCAGCCAAATTCTCTACCCCTTTTTTATCCTTAATCTCAATGTCAAATCCTTGGAGAAGTAGAACCCACCTAATGAGCCTTGGTTTCGCGTCCTCTTTGCTGAACAAATACTTCAAGGCAGAATGACCAGTGTAGACTATAGTTTTTGATAAGACAAGATATTGACGATACTTATAAAAAAAAACAACTGCGAGAAGTTTTTTTCGGTGGTGGTATAATGTTCTTGGGCATTATTCAAAGTTTTGCTGGCATAATAAATCGGCTTGAATTTTCCATCAATTCGTTGCCCCAAAACAGCTCCAACAGCGAAATCACTAGCGTCACACATTAATTAGAAGGGGACGTTCCAATCGGGAGATATTATGATAGGTGCAGTGGTTAGTTTTTCTTTCAAAATGTTAAATGCCTTTTTGCAATCATCAGAAAAATCAAACTTTGCGTCCTTTATCAAAAGTTGGGTCATTGGTTTAGAGATCATGGAGAAGTCTTTTATGAACCTTCGGTAAAATCCATCATGCCCCAGAAAACTTCTAACTCCCTTTACGTTAGTTGGGTATGGTAATTTAGCTATCACATCGATTTTTGCTCTATCAACTTCAATTCCTGCTCCAGAGATTTTATGTCCTAAAACTATCTTTTCTTTTACCATAAAATAACATTTTTCCTAATTTAGAACAAGGTTGGTTTCTTCACATCTAGCAAGCATTCTATCTAAATTAGCTAGACAGCAATCAAAAGAGCTACCAAATACCGAGAAGTCGTCCATGAAAACTTCCATAAAGTCTTCTACCATGTCGTGGAAGATAGCCGTCATGCATCTTTGAAAAGTGGTAGGAGCATTACATAATCCAAACGACATTCATCGATAAGCGAAAGTCCCATAAGGACAGGTGAAGGTAGTATTTTCTTGATCTTCCAGAGCGATTGGTATTTGGCAGAATCCTGAAAATCCATTAAGAAAATAGTAGTATTCATTTCCACATAAATGTTCTAACATTTGGTCAATGAAAGGAAGGGGAAAATGGTCTTTTTGAGTTGCATCATTGAGTTTATGGTAATCAATGCATACTCTCCATCCAGTAACCGTTCGGGAAGGGATTAATTCATTATTATCATTCAAAGCTACAGTCATCCCACCCTTTTTAGGCATAACGTGAATAGGGCTAACCCATGAACTGTCTAAAATTGGATAAATTAGCCCAGAATCAAGTAGTTTCATAATTTCGTTTTTCACAACATCTTGGACTTTGGATTTAGACGCCTTTGGAGTTGGATGACTGGTTTGTAGTCATCTTTCATTAGAATCTTGTGTGTATAGTATGACAGACTAATTCCCTTAATGTCTGACATTTTCCAAGCAATTGCTCCTTTTCGTCTTTCAAATACTTATAGAAGTGAAATTTTCTCTTTTTCAGATAATTCAGATGAGATAATAATAGGAAAGGGTTTATCTCCATAAAGGTATGCGTATTCTAAGTGTTGAGGCAAATTCTTCAGCTCAGGTTTCTTCTCATCGATCTCGTTAGCACTGGCTGAATAAAGGTGTTCGCTTTTAACATCATCACCATTTGTAGTTCCTTGCGTAACTGGATACGGCGTATTGGCAGAGTCAATACGCCGTATCAAGTTTTCTGAATCAGACCCATTCTTTTCATTGCTACTGGCAGATTCACAGCATTCTAGGTCTAATTGATCAATTGATTTTTCTAGTCCCCTTGATAAAAACGAGTTAGGCTCTTCATTTGCCAGCAATCCCTGAGCTTCTTCGTTGATCGTCTCATCCAAGTCATCAATCCCATAACATTCATCATCTTCAGTGGTTAGTCTTTTAATTGATTGGTCTACGTCAAAGATTACTTCATCATCCCTAACTCTTAGTGTTATCTTCTTATTGACTACGCCAATCATAGCTCAAGCGGTCGCCAAAAATGGTCTTCCTAAAATTATAGGAACTCTTGAGTCTTCGGGCATATCTAGGATAATGAAATCTATGGGAAGGATGAATTTATCTACTTTAATGAGTACGTTTTCGATTATCCCTCTCGAATATTAGATTGACCTATCATCAAGTTCCAAACTCATTATAGTAGCCTTTGGTTCTCCCAAACCAAGTTTCTTGTACATCGTGTATGGCATTAAGCGTATGCTAGCTTTTAGATCTGCTAATGCATTATTAATGCGTAATTAGCCTATGTTACAAGGAATAGTAAAACTCCCCGGGTCTTTCTCTTTTGATGGAAGCTTGTTTAATAATACTGCAGAGTAACTTTCGTTCATAATGATTTTGCAAGCTTCTTCCAGTCTGGCCTTATTAGTTAGCAAACCTTTTAGAAATTTGGCATACTTTGGCATTTGAGCTAATGCTTCGATGAAAGGTAAATTGATGTGGAGTTGCTTCAGGTTTTCCAAAAACTTTTTCTGCTGAGCCTCTTCTTTTTCTTTTCTCAATCTTCTGGGGAAAGGAACTAGTGGTGTTTGTGTTTCATTTGATGGCTGAACAATAGGCTCACTAGTCATTTGAGGTTGATCATTAGTGAGGACTTTGTTTGATTCGACTGGCTTTTCGGGTTCAACTACTATAGGTTCTTTTGGTAGCACATTGGTGTCGTTATTATGAACATCTTGAGTCGTAGTTTTTCCACCTCTAGTAGTTACTCCCTTAACATCTTAATTTATCATTGGAATGTTATTAATTACTTTTAACAACTCTTGTACCCCAAATCTGAGCTCTATTAGTGAATTATTCCTTTCTTTAAACAGGAGCTCGTTGTTAGTTTGGAAGTCATAAATGAATGCCCTCATCTCCTCGTGTTCTCATTTTCCTTCGTCAATGAACTTGTTTAACATCTCTTCCATTGTCAGGCTTCTTTCAGGGTAGTTAAAATGATATGGACGGAGTCTAGATTCTGTTCATGAAAAGTAAGACATGATGCAAAGTAAAGCTATTCTAGAAAAATATATTTGTAAAGAAAATAACAAATACGCCGTATTCAAAGAGGCGAATACATCGTATAACCGATCAGACTGGATACGCCGTATCTAATGGACCTAGATACGCCATTTCGTACTTAACAGAATAGGAAAACGATTAAAACAAACAATTAAATACGCAGAATAATATACTAATCTAAATTACACTACCCCTAAGGGTTAGATCCAATCTATTGTTAAAAACCAAAATATCAAATAAAAAACAAGATTAATTTTCACTCCCCGGCAGCGGTGCCAAAAACTTGATGTGTCGTTGTATGGTGTATATTTTATTGATTCAAGTTTTAAATTTATATTTTGCCGACTAAACCAAAAACAACACTTTAACGGGCAGTGTACACGATCGGTAGTAGTTTCATGGTAAGTAGGATGTCAAACACTTAAAGCAAGGTTAAATCTATCAATTTAATTAATATCTTGGTTATCTAATCTATGTTAATCCTATTCTATTCTAAACCTATGTCAGTCCTAATTCTTAATTCTAACGGGTAAAAGGGGATTTTTAGCCTGAGAGACTGGCAAGGTTTGGTTGGTGACTATAATTGATTCAAGGCACTTAACCTACGCAAGCTAATAAACAAAGGATAAAAGAGCAGTCAAGCCAAATATAAGAAAACTGTATTAACCATTATTAATTCGATTATAAAGTTGGTTTGTTTATTAAGAGCAATGATTTCTTCTCTCGAGGTGGCATATCATTCTTAAGACTTAGGCGTTACATCATCCTAAGACCTAGACACATTAATCTGTCACAATTAGAGCATCCGCATAAAGCATCCTTATTTGCTGATTATAATCTATCTTAGGGATTAAAGCAATGGTGATCTTGTTAAACCCTAGCTCATAGAGACGTTACCCACTTACCACTTAATGGCAATTTATACACTAGTAGTCCACTTGTCCAACTATCCAATGGAATCAGAATGTTACTTGTTGAATTATCTAGGTCACCTGCTAGTCAACACGATCAATAAACCATTGGCAATATCCAATTAACTAGTTAAGCCCGAAGCGTATCCTAGATACAGACTTAGAAGGACAATATTTGTGTAACTATGATTCTAGATGTATAAATTACTACATGGAGAGCTATCTCGGACTCTAGATCTACTTGGTCCGTGTCACTAGATACAGTTGAATGATAGGTCACATACAAAAGTGTGTAAACAAGTATAAATTGATAAACATAAACAAGCATTCAACGATAAATCAAGAAATCGAGATAAACAAATACCAAACATTCAGATCTTCATAATAATGGCTAATACCCAAAGGTATTAGCCTTTCAACATCATAATAAATACAAAGTAATTATTTAGCCAAGGTAAACTAACCAATTTAACGAATGATACCAAAAACTGAACGATTACTAAACTATATGGAATTACACGATGTTGCCTATGGAATTGATAACGTTTCTCATCCTCTTCTGCTCTTTTTCTCCTCTGAAAATAGACTTTTATGGTTTAGGTATTGAGAATATGATTTAGCACACTTAAAACTCGTTTTTGAGTTTTCTATTTATAAGGTTTGGAAGTCGGTTCGATACGGCATATCCATGTATTAGATACGGCGTATTGGGGATTTCTTGGAGTAGGGACCAAGCTTGATATCTTCCAGAATATTAAATTGATTCCATATTTTGAATACGGCGTATTGAGTCTCTTTGGATACGGCGTATTGAGCTTTATTCCTCTGTGGTCTTTGGTGAGTGCAGGCACAGATACACCGTATCTTCCTTGATGGATACGGCGTATTGGTCTTCAGAATAGTAATCTTCAAAATATCTTCATATAAGCTCCAGAATATGCGCCTTTTGCTATCTTTCACCAATTACTCCATAATTACTGCAATTCTCAAATATAAATGATTAGGTAACAATTCTTTGCAATAAATATACAAAATGGGTTAATAACATGGGATAAATGACGCTATAAAATAGACGTTATTTGATGTCATCAGGCGTAACACCCTTGAGGGATTACGCCGTAACATATTCTAAAGAAGAAATGAGTCATCACATATAACACCCTGTGTTTTCAAGTCATTGACGACATCAATAAATTCACAATGTACCTTTTTGAATTGTACGTGTTTGCTTAAAATTGTAAACGTTAGGTTAAATCGCGTACGCCAAAAATTAGCGTTCAATGTAAACGGGCATCAAACAATTAAATGTTTACATCAAGCAAGGGTTATATAATTATTTTGAGGATAATTATTAACTTTGTTCATTTTATTTTTATCGGATACGTAAAGTGTATACGTTTCGCGATAAATTGCGTTTAGGCACTCCCGGAACCACAAAAACTTTCCTACGCTTCAACAAATACCCACTTTTATACCCAATACACAAAAATTACATAAATATATCATGTATATCTTTGTTTTGCCGAAAATCATACATCATATACAAATATATACATGAAAAATGACATTATGCTTGCAACTTGGTCAAATTTCACACCATACTTCATTTATGGCACACCATTCCTAGCATACTTTGACTCTTGAGGCCATACCTAAGACCAAGACCATTACTTGCACCTTACTTTGACTCCTAGACCATGCCTTGCACCATACTTACATCTATACATAAGAGTATAACACTTACACACTTTACACTTAACAAAAATCAAACAAAAACCTTCCTTTTCCTCTCTATATTGCTTCGGCAAACAAGCACCCCTTTAACAAACCCATATCAATTTTTATACAACCCATACACACTTATACACATCCATTATAAGTTATTCTAAGGTGATCCCAAGCATTGACTAAGCTTTTCCAAGTATTACTTAAGAAAAAGGAAGTTAGGGTTTTGTTAAGAAAACAAGGGTTATTATTTGTGCAAGCTTTGGTTTTGTGGCTAAATAAGGGTTTAGCACTAGCTTATCATCATCATCATACCTCATAAGGTTTACTTGAACTCTTTATGCTCTTATAATCTTCATTTTTTTAAGCATATGTTATTTCTATTTAGTTTAATCACCATTTAGGATTTTATCATGAAAATGAGATTTAAACTTGAAATGATCATATGGATTACTTTTATATATGTTGTGATATTACATATATCATGTTAAAAATGATGATAAAATATTGTATCATGTTGTTTTGGTGTAAACATGATTATGGGATAATTAGGGTTTTTATAGTTTATTAATATGTTTCAAGTTAAAGAAATACTTAAGACAAGTTAAGGTTAATTATGGACTTATATTAAGGTTATAAGATCATTAAAATAAGGTTATAT
>BQNB010134326.1:0-18328 GCA_026074375.1 Tanacetum coccineum | reverse complement strand
GTACAATTAGAACTACTAGGATACAATGTACAACTAATTTGCTTCTCGTAGACATAGGATTTGTACCTATTAGTGAGCTTGTCGAAAAATTGATTTTGAATCAAAAACCCCAATTTTATTTTGAAATCACTCACGTTAGGAACACAATATGCATTGTCATACAACCTAAAAACGTTTTCAAGCACATGCATAATGATCTCATAAACAAATTTCGAGATACATAATTCATATGTATTTTTCGACTTGTTTGGATGAGCAAACTCAAATTAAGGAGCGTTTGGATTGACTCTTAGGATTTTATGTTTAGGTCGAGTTAATCATTACTTCACATTCGTTGCATATAGGCACACACTAGACATCTAATTATCCTCACTAAAATTATCCTCTTTCAATTTTAGGTGAAATGAATTTGGAGGATGAATTACGGTATACAAAATCATACATTCCAACAATCTCAGATGAAAACTATATTCCTGATATCTTAAAATCCATCATTCGAAACCTAGAATGTAGGTCAATTCATGAAGGTCGTCCTATATCTCTTGAATCCACTAAATACGATAATATTCAAATCCTTTTTCAAATTATCAAACTTTTTAAAATATATGAACTCCATGAAGGAATTTGTCCAAGATTTCTACTTGAATTTTATTCCTCAATAGAAATCACCAAAGATGACAATCAAAACATCTTAACATTTTGGGCATTAAAAAGAACATTTAAGTTCTCACTTAATACATTTGCCTCAATTCTCTCTATTCCATGTGAAGGAAAATGTTCTTACTCTGAAGAACCCTCTCTCGACTCCTTGAAAACTAATCAAGAGTCAAACACACCTTATCAAACACACATTCCAACACCAAAGGAAATCATTCAATCAATTACAACAACCGGATAAACAATTTTTCCAAACAAAATCCTCAAGGAAGAGCTTCGTCATGACATGAGATCTTGGAATGAAATCATTCAAGATAATGCCTTTGGCACTCAAAGTGACTTACCATTTCTTCCTGCATCATCATGTCACATGATGTATTGCATCCTAACAAGTACTCCTTTTAACTTTGCCTACTTTCTAACCAAACGAGTTGAAAAGATTAAAAATCAACCAAATTCTCCAATGCCATATGAAATGATTCTAAATCGTCTATATGAACACATCATCAAAATTAATCCTCATCTACGAAAATCAAAATACAAATCATATTGGGGATCCATGAAACCTTGGGTTCATCCCACTCATCTTCAATCAATCATCTACATATCTTCTGAAGAAGCCTCAAGTGATGATTCAAATGTTAGTTGAGATATTTCTTGATTATTGCTCAACATACGTACTATTATTATTATTATTTTGTAATATCTTCTTAACTTCTATCACGGTTACTTGTGTACGTGTATAACATGTCTATGTTGTTATTTCATGCTTGTTATGTGGCATTTAGAAAACCCTTTAAGTCATTTATATGCTTCCTTTTGGTCTCATTGTATGACTCCCCTTTTCCTTTAGCTAGATTATACGATTCTTGAAGAGATGAAGATGTCATAATCACCCTTCCAACCCTCTTAAGTTATTCTGAAACAAAATATTAACTTTTAGAAAATTTTCAAACTCCAGAAAATGGCCCCCTAAAAGGTTAGGCGGCCCCCTTATATATCCGGGACCGCCAAAACTTTATAGGACCGCCGACAGTAGTCACGTTTCTTTTTAGTCTTCTCTCTTTTTCTGAACCTTTGACTAATCTTTTGGTAAAAAGCTGACATTTCCCTTAGTGTCAAAACAAATTCTTACACCTTAATACTAGCATACCATGCCTTGCCATATATTCTCCTATATAAGAACATCATATCCTTCATCACTACTCATCAAACACATCCCATTTTAATCTTATCCCTAACATGTCATCTCCTAGAAACTATGGTGAAAAATATCATAAATCAATCATAGACTCTTGGAGAAACACTCATTCTTTGCCTTACTCACCTCCTCTATCTCCAAACAACTCACTACCTAAATCTCCACCAAACTCTCCAATCTTTGATACCACTCTTTTTCCTCCCTCTCCTAATTCATCTGATCCTACATCCTCCTCCTTACCTCTACAAATTTTTTACTCAAAATCATAGTGAAAACTATTTGCATGAACTCCGACACCTTTCAAATCTTCTTGATATCAACATTTAACATGCAATTGAGTTAACTAATCGCTCACCTCCCTCCTCACCATTCACCCATCCTCCTTGTCTAGACCAAGTAAACTTTCATTCAGACTTTTGTCACTCTTGCTTGGAAACTCATGAAATCTTCAATGTCTTGAAAGATGACCTCAATCGAATCAAATCTCTTATCTTTGGGCCCTCAACTCTTTTCCCCTCATCCATCACTACCAACTCTCCTTAAAACATCTTTTAAAAATCAAGAATCATCTACTAGTTTACTTTTATTGGATGATCTAATTATGTTATATTAGGTTATAATTATCTTATGTTGTATCATCATAAATTATCCTATATGGCTATATATAATCTTTCTAGGAATTTGAATGCACTTTATTTATGAGTTTCTAAAATGTGGATTATACTCTTGAGATATTTGTCGTGCTATGTTGGTTTGCACTTGTACTTCTAACTTTGTCTTGTAGCAAACAAATTATCATAAGATCGATCCCTTGGTGCCCTGAACAAGGGGGATCTTACATCAAGGGGTAGTCTTCAATCGTTGATTTCTTTCACTCTACTACAATTCGACGATCAACCTTTTTGGATTCGACAAAAAGGGGGAGAAATGGAATTAAACTCATTACTCATTAGTAATTTATAAACTTCTATTTTTATACTAAATGAGATATTTTTTGACCTCTCGATGTTTTGATAATAACAAAATGTAAAAACGTTTACGATAAAATTAAACATTTATAAATTACTAATCGTAAAATTCTATTTGTAAGATTAATCACTTAAGGTATGGATAAACAAATCATTAAACATGATTAGTGATCAAGAAAATATTTTTCTTAAACCTTACATTTCTACAAAAGTGTATTTACAAAAATATATACACAAAATATTTATTCATAAAGGAAATGTTTTATTAAAACAATAAATTTGAAATCAGATTTTTCCCCCCAAAATGGAAGGTTCCAAAACAGATAACACCTTCCCCACTAAAAGACAAAAAGAGGAGCGTACTCTACGGGCGGCCCCCTTATAGGCCTGGCGGCCCCCTAATATATTAGGGACCGCCGGGACCGCCAGCAGAGTAACGGCTCTTTTTGTCTCCTATAAATACTGGGCCACCCCATCTGAAAAACAGAACCTCTTGCCATGAATTTTCTCAGATCTACTTTTCTCTCTTCTTTCTTTCTTTCTCAAACACATATCTTGATCACTAACATATCTTGATCTTGTTTCAAGTGATTAATTCCCTCTTCCTCCCTTCTTCTAATCAAGTGCAAGAGAAGAACAATCGTATTCATCTAGAAACGAATTGTTATCAAGTGATCTCTTTCCTCCTCCTCAAGATCACAAATCTTCATTATATTTTCTTTGTGGTGTTGTGTAAATTGGATTGTGTGTAGATCCAATAGTGTAAATTGTGTATTTGTGTGAATTGGATTGTGTGTCAATCCAAGAGTATATATCTTGTGAGTGTATAAAGACTTAGTGAAGTCTTAGATTGGTTCTAGCTAAGATTAGGACTCGACATCTAGCTTAGTGTCGGAAAAGAAAGTAAGCGACGTGTAAACGGTTTTCTCCGCCTAAAGGGAGCTTGTTGACATAGTGAAATCTCGAGTGGAGTACTCGGGGAGTGGAGTAGGGCGAAGAGGTGCTTCGTAGCCGAACCACTATAAATCTTGGTGTCTTGGTTTGATCGTTTCTTTCCTTATCTCTTTATATTGTTATTGTTTATTTAGTTCATTACATTAGATAGTTTAGTTGTGATTCATATTGTTGATTGATTGACATACAACTCGAATCAAACCATTTTATAAGCAAAGTTTTAAAAACGATAATTAACTAGTAAACTATTCAACCCCCCCCTAGTTTCCTACAAAGTCTATGCCAACCAAAATAAGAATACGTGCACTTAGATTGACCTCTCTGGTCAGACCTAAGGGCCTTTCCAACCCATGGCAAATTTTTTCATAGGTCATATCTATGTCAATTTTTGCATGTTCATTTTTGGTGGACTTAAATCGAGTATGCTTGGTCAGACCTTAGTCCCGAGGCATAAGATGAGACAAAACATGTACATGACATTACTATATGAGTTACTGATGTCATGTGTCTCATAAAACTAAGAGTTGCATTTACAATGCAATTAACGCTCGCCGCTTACCTCTTGCCCTACTTGTTTACACGTTGGTCAGACCTTCGGTAATAAGTGGAAGGTCAAGTTGGATCTTAATCTTATTAGTAATTAATTGGGTAGTTAATTCTTTTAAGAATTTAATTATTGAAAATACAAAATTAAACTTTTTATGTTCTGATTAATTGTGTTATAGCAACATAATTCGTAAACGAGAGTTTGTTTTTCTTAAAAAGACAAACATAGTCTCTTTTCCTAGTAAGAAGAGTGAGACTCACTCCTATCTCTTCTCGTTGGTTGACAAGAATAAGATAGGATTGTAATTGAATTTTTATCAATTATATTTAAACTCACTTTCAATCTTTCATTACCCTTTTCCGGTGCTGAAATCTTTAAAAGATAAAATATTTTGTGTAACTAGAGTACATTTTGTCTATAGCTATCAAAATAATAACATCTTGCACTTGTCACGATGTATGAGTTTAAACCGCAACGAGTAAAGAAATTACGAGCAGGTCTTCTAGGTATTTTTCTTAGACCCGATTCATTCCTTATAGTGCTAAACACCCTTGTGCCTAGGCAGACCGATTAAGGAGGAATTGCATGCTAAAAGTTCAAGTTAATGAAAGCATGGATGGCTAGTCCATCATCTACATAAGTAGAATTTCATATACTCTGTTCAATACCTAAGTACATTGCTACTTGTAGGCATTTTAAGAGAGTAGAAAAGTAAATAAATCGCTATTTGCTATCTACTGGTGATCATGAACACAAGTACAAAGTTTTTGCCAGACTTTTTGTCTACGCAGATAACCAAGTCCTTTCTTAAAGTGATAGTAAAGTGTTAAAGTTAAAGAACTTTAAGAAATATGCAATATTAAAGCTTTTCAAGTTGACAAATCAAGAAAGGTATGAGCATGTCAGTCCAAAAGTCACAAGTTCACAAGATGGCAAAGTTTACAAGATGGCAAAAAGAGATTATGCTTGGTTGATGATCTCAAGAAGTTCAAGATCACATTCATGTTAAGCTAAAGATACAAGTCAAAGCCTAAAGTCAAGAATCACTACATCAATTCACAAGTTAATGATTGAAGTTAATGACTACGAGCTCAAGACTAAAGTTAAAGCATAGTATGCTAGGTCTAAGTCTTTGTAAATTGGAGTGACCTCCCTTTGGGGAAGATTGTTAGAAATACGAAAAGTATCAGTCACTTCTAATAATAGTTAGTCAAAGCCCGTAGTTAGTCAAGTGTAATGTTTAGTAATCTAATAGGGCCAAAATGCCCATGGAAATCCCACAAGCTAACCATGGCCGGCCAAAGGGTTGTATAAATACCCTCTCTATGCCTTGGAGAGGGTGTTGGTTGTTTATTATTTTCACACACTTAATACATTTTCTCTCTTGTTTTACTTTCTCTTTTTAAAATTTTCATCCAACCACTATCTCTCTAAAACTACCTCTCTTTTCCTCATCAAGTATGTTATTTGATATTCTTCATTCCTCAAGAATAAAAAATGCCTCAGACGAGGTATTCATTTTTAAATCCTTATCTTTTGATTCATCATTGGAAATCTGAGTTCCACCTAAAATAAGTATGCTTGGGTTGAACACCTTGTCTTCATTTCCGAAGGAAGATGATAACAAAGTAGCAATATCAGATGACTCAAATGACTCCTCAGGAAGAGTCAATTCACTTGTGGGTAAAAGAGGGAAAAACTCATCATCTATATCATCAATAAAGCACTCCATTTTTAAATCTTTGTCTTTTCCATTTTCTGAGTGAGTGTTATCAAAAAGGTCACCATACAAAAGCTTTTTCCATTTATCATTATCAGACTTCAAGTCAAAAAGATCATCATCGTCATCTACTGGTGGAGATGAGTAAACGAGAGCAGGTTCATCGGTGAACCTCTCAAGAATGGGATCAGTAATATCAATATCAGTCGTAAGTGAAGAATCTGTTGACGGATCTCAGTTCTATAAATATTCAATTTCTCTAAGATCAGCTTTGGATAAAAATTATCGTCCTCATTTCTCGATGGAAATGGGTCAAGAAGAGCGAGTTCATCAGCGAACTCCTCGAGAAGAGAATCACTAGTCTTAAAAGGTATAAGGCTAGGAAAAGAATCAGAAGAAATGGTACTGCCACTAATCGGATGATTTGATTTCTTAATTTTTAACACTTCTTGAAAATGATCCTCGCATGTGATGTCAATGAAATTAATCATATTAAGAACAAAATACATAAACTTCTGAATTCACTTGCTAATGTCATACTAAGGTTTAACATAAAAATGTCAAACCAAAGTATAATCTAACTCTCATTCATAAATCTGCAAGGATGCCTCACCAATGGAGTGAGGTTTTAATATCAATGCTGAGAAATATAAGTTAGAGGGTCATTATAAACCCGCTGACTAATAAGATGAATTATCATATCTTGAATATGATAAATGTCTTAGAAACTATGATGAAAAGATGCAGTCCTTAAAAGGCAAGCAATGTTTTAAGCTTGATTGATCTTTCACCAAACAGTTAAACTGTGAGGTTAGAATGAGTTTCTTTTGAAGAAAGGCTCATAAGGGAAAAATTGTATACATATTAATGTCTGACTAAAGATAAGAGTTTTAATCATACTCAAGCAATTGACTGTGATTAAATTTTCTTTTCTACACGCATTGATTATATAAAGATAACTAATTGTCATACATATTTTCTTGAATCTAAAATATGGCAAATTAAGGTTCATAATTACCTTTGCGAGGACGATGCATAATAAAAGGGTTATGAGTCTATTTTTGGAATATGGCAATTAAGTTTTATAACTCTTTACTTTATGATTACTTTTGCGAGGACGGTGTGTAATCGAAAAAGGGTATGAGCTCGAATAATCTTTATAAAGTATACAAGATAATAGAATCTAAAAGTAGATTGGATCATGCATCTAGGAGCTGAAATCTTAAGTTTAATTACAATATGATTTTTGATTAAATTAAGATAACTCCTGAGTATACCTAACATCAAGTGGGAGCACTAGGTTTTTCCTTAAAATTCATATGTTGTGTAACATATTGAAAGCATCATTCCATCGAAGCTAGATGTTAATCCTTGAGATTGGAATGAAACTTCACTTAGGAATTTAGGAAATAAAACAAGCGTTTACGAATTATATAAGGCATGATGTTGTTTGTGTACACATAATGCTAGAGAATAATCAATTCTAGTTGAAGTAGGATTTCATCATTTATGATAAATCTGCTAACTAGATATGCTCAGCTAAGAGCATTGTTGCAGTACACATTAAAGAATAAAGATACTTTACATTTTAAGAAACTGTAAAGATGACTGTCTGAGATAAGTATGTTGGTGACTTTAAATACCTCATTAAAGGTACCGTTACATTTCCATACTATGATGCTTGCAATAGTATGCAAATATACATACGACACTCATCATATCATTCAAATCCTTCACAAATTTGTGAATTTGAAACAAGTATTTGAAAAGTTTACTCAGATGACTATTTAGCTTTCTTATACAGAAAGAGTTGAGCATGTTGGAAACATTAGACTTCAACTTACTAATTAGTCTTATGCATATCTGTTTGTAGTATTTGGTTAATGGAACTGAAAGCAGTTGTAATAATTAATGAATTGACATACCTGGTATGATCGTTTTCATTTATACTACTGTGTTCTATATTTGCATGTTTAACCTTTAAATAATTTTATTATTCTAAATATGTCCATTGTCAGGTAACAATATGGGAATATTGTTACATTAAGGCAAATGTGAGTGTTGGTTGTATTATTTAAATACATGGATGGTTCCCGCCAAACTCATATATTATTCACAAGGGATGCATATTAGACACCCTAACCTTCGAATATTTACTTTTGGATCCTTGTCATAAGTAAAATATCGAAAATGGTTAAATAAGTGATCCTTATACTTGAGATGCAAGCAAGTTCTGCATGTGTAGATATCACTTTTTAATTATAAGTCAAACGCTAACCTGAAAATGGTAGTTATAAAGGCTATTATTGGAAGTGATGTGAAGCAGCATCCACTACACTTGTAGTCAATAAAGAATTTGTTCCTCCAATTGTTTAATTGCAGTATGATACCATTGACGCCTCTCCAGAATTAATCAGATGATTGTGTGGCCACACCCAAAGTGTAATTCAAGATGATTCTTGATTACGTTTGGTAGATCTGAATTAACTTCTATAACGAGAAACTAAATTGTTAAACTATATGGAATGAGTTAGGATCCATATCCATGGTTTAACGGTATCTGTAACGAAGGGATGATATTAGCAAGAAATACATAACCATTATACTAAGAATGTTCTTGGAACTTCATCTTAGGTATTTCTAGTTTTAATAACAAATTGAGTGTTGCTAGACGTTTCCGTTGTTGGTATAAACGCAGTCCGCTACTCCAAATCCCAAGTGGGAGCTGTTGGAATGTGGTAGTTGGATCCGCGTATTATGTGACTAGAAGTACGTGAGCCTATTGGGGGCACACACGTTAAGACACATAGAATACGTTTATTGTTAAATATACTTCACGTAATATATTTAAATATTCGTTATAGTTTATAACTAACTTAACGATTATTTAAATATGTAAACCGAAGGGACTTAAATTGACAAAACCCAAACCCAAAGGAATGCCTTGTGATGGTCGGCCCCTATGGTTTTTTAGAGGGGGTGTTTGTGTCGATTTAGAATTAAGGAGTTAGAGGAATTGAAATAAGGAATGATTTATGGTTTTTTGTTCACTAAGGACTAGGTTTTGGGTGCCTATATAAACACCCTCACCCTAGCTCATTATTCATTCATTCAAAATCCCTAAAAACCTAAATTGATTTTCGGTTTCCCTTCTCCTCCTAAAACTGAATTCGGTAAAACCCTAAAAGGGTAATTGGGTTTTTTTTCTCCATTGCAACGATTTTCGGTAAAACCTTCTTAAGGTTTTTAGTGCGATTTGAGTTCCCACAAGATCGATTGATCTTCAAGTTAGATCAAGGGTTTCGGTTTACTAGTTCTCCAAGTCGACAACGAGTTGAAACCAACTTAGGGTTTCAGTTTCTTGATTTTCGGTTCAAACCGATTTTGATAAAACCCTAATTAGGGTTTACCGAATTCGGTACAAGCTATTAGGGTTGTTGGCTAATTTTCGGTGGAAGACAACGTGGGTTTGTTTGAGATCTTAAATTCAATAAACAAGGTACAACACAAGGTGTTTGAGAGACGCGAAGTAACGACTAGCATCGTGACGTATTTGTTTGACATGTTGTGTGAGCAACCGTAGAGGTGACAACTTAATCACTGAGTTTCAAGATCAAGATTCTCGTTTAATTGACTTTTGTCATTAAACATAACAGTTAGTTTTTCTTGCCTTATTTGTGTGTTAATCTTTAATATCAAACTAGATCCAATCCGCTGTGTACTCATAGTAACTGGTTTACTAGTTAAAATCACAACATGACCAAACTCTTTTATTAACGGCAGTGTTTTAGATAGGGTTGTAAACGAACCGGACGAACACGAACGGAGGCTTGTTTATATTTGTTCGTTTAAATTTAGTCGGACAAGTGAACGTACATTACGCTTAAACGAACGAAATTTCTTATTCGTGTTCGTTCATTAAGGAAATAAGATTGCTCATATTCGTTTATGTTCGTTCATTAAAGTGTAAAATGGACCAAAATAAATAAACGTGTACAAACAAGCACAAAATATCTAGAAATTGTAATGTTTTTTTGTGTGTGTTCGTTTGTCTATGTTTGCCTTTTTTACGAAGATATATTATATAAATAAACGATATTTAGACATACAAACATACATAAACGAACATATAATCGGATGTTCATGAACGTAAATGAACGAACGAGGCTTTTGTTCATGTTCGTTCATTTAATTAAACGAACACAAAATTTTGTTCATGTTCGTTTAATTAATAAATAAACGATCATAAACGAATTTTTAGCAAAACGATTTATAAAATGTTACCGAACGTTCAGCTCATTTACAACTTTAATTTTAGATCACAAATAAAGGTGAAGTTGTTTGTTTAAGTTTATAAAGAAGTTGAATAATTAAAGTAGCATGTGTGGATTTAAATAATATTGTACGGAAATAAAAATAGAAGTGGTGGAGCTTGGGCTGTAAACGAACCGGTCGAACACGAACGGAGCCTTGTTCATGTTCGTTCATTTAATTTTAACCGGACAAATAAACGAACACGAACGCTTAAACGGACGAATTTTCTTGTTCATGTTCGTTTATTAAGAAAATGAGTTGTTCGTGTTCGTTTATGTTCGTTCATTAAGAAACTAAACGAACCTTAAACGAACATAAACGATCGAACATAAATAAACGTAGAAAAAAACATTAAATTATCAAATTATGCATAATATTTTATTTTGTAAGTGTTATTTTGTTTAAACATACTACTTTTAAAAGTATACAATCAAAAGATATCATATACGAACATAACAAATAAATGAACATAAACGAACGTTAATGAACGCATAATTGGACGTTCACGAACATAAATGAACGGACGAAACTTTTGTTCATGTTCGTTCATTTAACTAAACGAACGTAAAATAATGTTCATGTTCGTTCATTTAATAAATAAACGAACATAAACAAACTTTTTACTGGACGGTTCATGAAATGTTCACTGAACGTTCAGTTCGTTTACAGCCCTAGGTGGAGCTAAAAACTTCTAATCTGTCATCCAAGTCGTGAATGCAGACTATCTTGAAGTTATTACGGAGTATTATGTTAGTTTTCAGAATAATTTAGTCAAGATTGTATAATATTTTTTTCGTCTTGTGACAAAAAAATTTAAAATTATTTTTTTATACCATAATTGTTTGAATATCATGAGATTCATCTTTAATACTTATTTAGAAAAAGAGTTAAGTACATAGATCATCCTTGTGGTTGTCTCGAAATCGTAATTTTCATCCTAAAAGTCTCGAAATTACACTATGTAGTTGTCCATTTTGAGTTGACTGGTCCTTTAATCGTAACTCCATCCAAAATCCCATTAACTTTTCATATCATCGAGGGTATAATCATCAGTTCACATACAATAATACACTAAGGACTAAATTTGTAATAAAACTAACGTTATATTCCCGCCAAAAGAAAACACTGATCTTCTCTTTGCCTTCTTCTTGTTCATCAACACTTTTCCTTCTTCTTAAACATCAACAGTTGCCATAACATAATGAGTTCGGACCCAAATTATCAGTGATAAGACCTACTAGATATTGATGATTTTGATCTCCCACTACCCCCTGTTCTCCTTCCCTGCAACAGCCATGTACGTGAGACAATCACAATCACCTCAACCCAAAACACTGATGGTATTATTCAAGTAGAGGAAGTAGAGGAAAAGCCAGTTAGGATAATACCCGGTCCTGCGGGTATTGTTCAACTAGCCAAGATCCGTAAATAATCGGATATTCATGAAGGTGGGGATGACTCTGTCTTGTCGACACAAGAGTATATGAAGCAAGTTGTTGAGGATGTAGGAGATGATGAGGATTTTAACAGTGGGTCGTGGGTTGGCGCGACTGAGTATGTGAAACCTAATGGTGGCATTATCAGTGGGTGTTTAGGAGACATCAAGACCTTTATCAAGAATGGGAAACTTGAGCAAGTTGTTGCAATATGATCATGTTCTTCGAATGCTCTTGGCGATCTAAAAGTGACTGCCAAAGATCTCTCTGGTACATTAGCTGGTTCGATATATTACAAAATAGTTAATGAGGGGGTTATGGAAAGGAAATTACTATAGGAAGTGCTATAATACTTGCTAATGTTTCAGTATTTTCTCCCAACCCATCAATGCATTATCTTAACATTACAAAGAAAAACGTGGTTAAGGTTTTCCATAAGGATTTTGTACCTGGTAATGGCAGTGGTGTAGGTGGGAGTGGAATGTTGATGGAAGAAGAAGAAATAGTGAAATTGGTGGAAGAAGAAGAAATGGTTGATTTGGAGTTGTATGTTTGTGGGAATGTGATTGATTAAGAGGATCTATACAAGTTTGATGAAGAAGCATTAGACCTTGTCTTGGAAGAAGAAGCAAGGGAATCAAGGGCTCATGAGGAGTGGTTGGAGAAATGTAGGCAACAAGAAGAGGAGGATGCGGAACATGAGAGACAACTATTGGGTTTCCATGGAACAATTTAAGTTGTATGAGTTTATGTTTGATCATTTTATGTGTTATTATCTTGTAGTTTCTTTTCCTTTGAATTGAATGAGTTATGAATGGAAAAGAGTTTGCAAATCATACACAATGTAGTCTGAATACTATGTCATTTGAACTGGAATGAGCATTTGCATTTGCAGCTTGACTTTATAAAGTACTTAAGCAATTGCAAAATGCTAAATGAGCATTTGCATTTGCATAGTCAAACTGAACTATGCAAATCAAATGTCAAATTGTCATGCCAATTTGGATTTGCAGTTTGACTATCTAAAGTAAAAATGCTAAATAAGCATTTGCAGTTGCATTTGTAGTCAAACTGCTTAGTGTAACTGACTTTATAAAGTCAAACTGCAAATGGTAAATGACATGAGCATTTGGCATTTGCAGTTTGACTTTATAAAGTCAAACTGCAAATGGTAAATGACATGAGCATTTGGCATTTGCAGTTTGCATTTCAATGTCATGAGCATTTGGCATCTGTAGTGTGCACTTTGCAACTTCTAATCTAAACACCTCATTATGCAGTCAAACTGCTTAGTGCAACTGACATTATAAAGTCAAACTGCAAATGCTAAATGGCATGAGCATTTGACATTTATAGTTTGACTTTATAAAGTTACACTACAAATGTTAATCCAAACACAAGATTGCAAATCGAATCATAGAAAATTACAAACCAATAGCATTTGCATCTGACCATAAGCTAAATATTTTTAAACATCAAAATAAGGATACTAATGTCAACAACCCAAAATACAAATATTAAATTGTTTCTGACCATCAACATACAACAGATAAAGACAGTAATGTCTATTAAGTAGGCTTCCTCTTTCTTGTAGCTGAAGGTGGTGGAGCATTAGGAGCAAACAAAGCAATTACACATCCTCTTGGAGCAGTGAAAGCAGCTTGTGCATTAGAAGTGGATGCAATGGGAGCTCTGGATCTTGTGGAAGTGGAGGCAGTGGGAGCTTTGGATCTTGTGGAAGTGGGGGCAGTGGGATCTTCATCATCATCTTCATCACTGGAAATTTGAACCACTTCTGCAAGCATTGCCTCCTTAGAATTCTTTGCCTTCTTAGCCTTCTTTGCCTTCAATTCTGCCAACATTGCCTCCTTTGCCTTCTTTGCCTTCAATTCTGCCTCCTTTGCTTTCTTTGCCTCCTTTGCCTTCAATTCAGCTTCCTTTGCTTTCTTTTCTTTCTTTGCCTCCTTTGCCTTCAATTCATCCTCCTTTGTTTTCTTTGCTTGCTTTGCTAATTCAGCCTCCCTTGCTTTCTTTGCTTCCTTTGCTTTCTTAGATTCTTTTGCCTTCTTTGCCTTTAGCAACCTACCAAAATCCTCTTCAAGCTTTTTGATTCTGTTTTCAAGATCAAGAGTATCAAGAGCATCATCATCATGATCATCAACCTGCTTTGCCTTTATTGCCCTGGCCAAATCCACTTCAACATATCCTACTCTGTTTTGGATATCATGCACTTTTCCCTTTCCATTATCCTCTACAAGCTTTCCCTTTCCCTTATCATCTACAAGACAATAAGTTAAGACAGGTTAAATCCTAAGTGACTCATTAAGTGAGAAGCTTGACTCAATACAATCATATGCATACCTTTATTCACCTTCAAATGATGATGCTCTGCCTCCTTTCCCTTTTCATTATCCTCTACAAGCTTTCCCTTTCCCTTATCATCTACAAGACAATAAGTCAAGACAGGTTAAATCCTAATTGACTCATTAAACAACCTATAAATGCAGTCTGCATATAATACACTAACCTTTCCCATATTTCAGCCACAAGTCTTCTAGTATGACATAAGCTATTTCATCCTCAGATTTCCATTTATTCCCATATTTCTCCAATACATAGTCAACCATCCCATCAGTCACCACTAGCTTTGTATAATCCTTAACTCTGGCCTTCTCAGATTCTACCATGGCTAAGAATTTCTCTACATAACAAGTTGCAGACTATTAGGGGTGTTTGGCACTACCATTAAGACTATTAGGGGTGTTAGGAACTACCATTAAAGTCACAATCAACAACACATTTTTCAGACCATTAGGCTTATAAGTAACCAAAACACTAACCTTTCATGATAGAAAGTTTCATATCCTCACTTGCTTTTGCAACCTTTGCTTCTTCTTCGTCTTTGTAGAATGTGTGATATACATCATCCATTATGATATCAATCCATGAATCATCTTCAAACAAATTTTTATTCCCATATTTAGGCATAACATACCCGTCCATTATCTCGTTAGTAGCTATAACTTTACCCCAATCAATGTGCTTTGGATATGCTTTCATTTTGGTATCTAACAAACAGAAATTAGGGCAACAGATATTAGGGCAAACACAAATTAGAAGCTACTAAAACAACACACATTCAAAAAGATGTTAAAAACTCACTTCGATGCAATCTCAGAGCGAGTGGGTGGCGTCTTCGAGAGAGGAACAGACGAAACAAGAATGATCGAGACACAGAGTAGTTGTGTGTAAAATGGCGGGAGGGAGGGAGTTATAAGTTTCGTGGTGTTGCAACGTTGGTCCTTAGGGTATATTATTGTATGTGAACTGACGATAATACCCCTGAGACTAAGAAAAGATAACGAAAAAACGGATGGAGTTACGGTTAATTGACCGGTCAACTCAAAATGGACAACTACAAAGACGACTGGTGTAATTCAGGACTTTTAAGACGAAAGTTGCAATTTCGGGACAACTACAAGGACGATTTATGTACTTAACTCTGAATCTTACACAAAATCTAAATCCTATACTAAATCCAAAACCAAATCCAACCCTACTTCAAACCAAACGCACCCTAATTTAGTTTACAAGGAAGTCCTTCAGAATTTGTAATGCTACTAACATATTTGTGCAGCCTAAATTTACCTTTTGTGATGGATCCATTCAATGGAAATTTATGAGACGTTTCTTAATTTCTGAAAGTATTTTTTGCATGTTGGGACTTTATGTTAGTGATATTATTATACTTTATGTTAGTCATAATTTTGACAATAGTAGTAAAAGTGTTTATGACTCGTACATCATATGTATCCATGCAAAAATGGAAATGATTGTAGTAGTGGTCTTTCTTACGGATTTTTTTATATTCATTATTAAGTAATCACTTTGATCTTAGAAGTTACAGTATAGTTTCGTTGTATTGAATGGGTTAGTGGTCCATCAACCTTACACAATTTTCATTATCATTTGGTTAGTCATGGAATGGTCAGTGTTGTTATTTAGAATAGATGCTTGAACTTGTAATGATCAAATTAGTACATTCTGAGTTTTGTTTCTTTTCTGCTCGCCACCAAACAGTACACTAAGTTGGTTAGTATTGTGCATAAGTGGATAAAAAAGTAGAATATATGGTTGCTCTTTGCTTGAGTAATTAGGTAGTAATTGCATTAGATGGGTAATTGACGGCTTAAATTGTTTGCTGAAAACCACTAACTTCTTTTGGTCTATTTAGGATGTGCATAAAAGGTGTTTAGGTTTGAAACTGCAATCTTTTGCATCTTGTGGTGAATGAAATGCTTAAACTGTTTTAGTGACTTATAGATTGCACCAAAGGTGTTTGAAACTGCAATCTTTTATCTATATAATTAGAATACTTATAGATAGAGTTTTTTTTGTTTCGCTTAGTTTGAACTTTGAAGTTGCCAATTAGAATACTTATAGGTAGAGTTTTTTGTTTCATTTTATATTTTCATGTATATGTATAATCAAATTGCTTTCGCTATGTGTTTATGCAAATGCCCCAATTTATTTTTGTAGGTGTTCATGTATACGTAACTAAATTAAGTTTTAATCATGATAAGAATTGAGGAAACCATAGAACCGTGAAAGATATTTTGTACTCTATTTTGTTTTTAAAGAACTGTTAATTATAACCGTCCGTGTTGAACACGGGTTATGAGCTAGTTGAATTCAATTTGTATATACAACTAGCTCAAGGCCCGTCCTTTTTTTTTTGAACGGCATAAGATTATATTAAAATAACTAGCGAGAAGCTAAAGATTACAAATCACCTAAAATACACCAAATAAAACACTAAAATCAAAAACAACGAAACACTCCTAACCAACCCCAAAAATTCACCCGAAAATAAACCAAAGCAACTTTATCACCTAACGACACCCAAAAATTCAAGGCCCGTCCTATAGATGAAGTAGTTCGATGGATTTGTTATAGGTGATGAAAGTTAAATATTCTGACCACAAAATAAAAGATATCTACCTAAACGTGACAATCACAAAAATGAAACAAACAAATTACAAATCATGAATTAACTATTGCATATCTTTTAAAAATTCAGGTTCTTTTTGTAAATTCTACACTATTTCTTGTTTTTGAAGATTAAACTATCAAATATAATCATGGCATTGGAAACTCATACTTGTGTTTAAACCAATAATACAATTTGGTTACATAAAAACATTGACTAAGAACTAAATGAGTAAATGATCACATATCAATAATGCAAACAGTCATCAATCATGTTTATACAGTATATCGTATGTTGTTTAAGAAGAATAGTCGTGCACCTTTGACGAGATTGCAAGAAACTACAATAGTTTGGTCGCAAAATTATCACAGGACTGGAAATAAGCGTGTGATCTTTTTATGAATTACTCATTTATCATGAATGAAAATTTAATAATTTCCAACTTTGGGGAAATTTTTTTCCACAAGACTTTCTTGAGACACAAACCGATATTGTGGCCTCCAAAAATTTTATTCTATAGAATAGAAATATTTGTCTTATTAAAACATTTTATATTTTTATGCGTACACATACTTTCACACATTTTACACCACATATTAACGGGAACAGAAAATGAGACACTTAAATTAGTCAAAATATGTAACTATCAAAATAAACTTTTACTTGATTATTCATATAACACAAAGCTGTAGTCTAAGAGCACTAGGTATCGGGAGAGTTAAGTGAATCGCTTGATATCTTGGGATAAAGATGTAGTCGCAGCCCCTACAAGTTGTTGCAAATCGCGGGCACAACCTTTCCCACACAAAATGAGATAAAACATCTTTTACCAGTCATTATAGGCATGTCTGGAGAATCGGTTGAGGTATTCAAGCCGAATGATTCTACAAAAGAATGAGAGAAGTAAAGGAAGGCACATGAGTGATATTTGTGGTGCAACATGTCTCTCATTGAAGCCAAATATCCACTTATGGAGAACAAGATCTGCTTAACTATCACTTCTTTTTCTGCTATACATAACCTTTTAGTCTTTTCCCATACAATCATACATGACCGATCGACACCACATGGTGCCATTATTGTTATGTTTCATTTTCTATACTACCCCATAGTTAGTAATTTTAGGACAAGGTTTCTATCAGTCTTATGAAGATACTATGTATTTGATGCTTTGTGAAATATATATTCAGAGGGTGATATAAAAAAAGGTACCCATATAGTATTCCATACATACAAGCGATGAAACTGAGAAGTTTGTTTTTAGTGACCCTTTTATGAAAGCAATGGTATTTAAATTTTTTATAAAAGTGTTTCAAGAAAGACATAAGTATTGGATTTCATTTGATGTTTGAAACAAAAAGTTGTCTGTTTGTTTTTATATATCTTCTCTAAATATCTATGAGCCACATGAAAGTTAAGTATTGGATCCCTCTCTTTCTCATAAAGAAAGTTAAGGTTGAATGACCTGTTAAAGAAACCTCATAAAGAAGTTGTTGAAGATTTGGATCCCTCTCTTTCTCATCCTCCTGGTTTCACCCCGG
>BQNB010134325.1:0-18328 GCA_026074375.1 Tanacetum coccineum | reverse complement strand
AATTTTCTTTTTAAATGGACTCTATTTGACTAAAAAGTAAGTTTAAAGAAAACTAGAACAAAAACAGAGTTGAAATGAGCTTTAAAATACGAAAAACGAGAACGGGAATCAATCCCGTTCTTTAAAAATTGAAATTTTGCAAATTAGACCCTACGAAAGTAAAACCAATTTTCCTAAACTAAATAAGCTAACTTGTGAATAAGCTGAACATTAAAACTAAATAAGCTACACATTACTTATATCTAAGTTAATTAGCAAAACTTTAACAAGAAATAAGCAAAAAGAACAAACAATAAGTCAGAAAAACTATTTTAACTCTTTTTGGTTTTTTTAACTAAACTAAGAGAACAAATAAGCTAAATTAAGCTAAGTCTTAATCAGATTAAGCTAAACTAACCTAATAAGCAGATCTAAGCTAAGAATAAGCAAAAACAAGAAGCCATAAGCTAAAAATTAGAGATAAGCACTTAAATGCAACTATGAACCAAACAGCCCCTTAAGGACACTTTGAGCTTAAAATTAAGCTCTTAAATAAGAACTTAAAGACATGAGACTTGATTTTAATGAAACTTTGGCCTAAATGCTATATAAAAATGCTTTTTGAAAGAGTTTTTGACAACAAGAGCTTATAGAAAAAGCATTATGAAAACAGACAGTTAGCTCAGTAGCTGGTGAGTTTGGCCTTGAAAATTGTAGAATACTAGTAATCTTCTTCTTATCAAACCAAGAACAAGAGTGAGATGTGGGTTGTGATGTTAGAGATAGAAAGGATGGAAAAATGGATGAATTATATAAAATGGAATATGGAAAAAATGGAACAACCAACCCTCTCCAAGGCTAGGAGAGGGGCTTATATAGTACCTATAGGCCGGCCATGGGCTATGATGGGCTTCCCATGGGCCTTGGGCCGGACTAGATTACTAATCTAATCATTACACTTACTACGAGCTAAGACCTGTTACAACTTGGAAGTGACCGACACTTTTTATGTTTCCAGCATTCTTCTTATCAACTAAGGCTTGTAACTGACGTTCTTCATTAACCGTTTTTACCTTTGCTGTTGCCCAGAACTGTTCAATGCAAGATGTATAGATAGTAGGATTGACAGTTAAAGCATAACGAATCTGGTTAGCATTTAGAAAATCAATAATCTCCTCAAACCCACTACTTTCTTCTGGTTTCTCCAAAAACGCAATCAAATTGTGAGTTTCAGCAAACTTCGGGGTCGACATTGTGATGGGTTTTGATGATTAAAGATGAAATTGAGTTAGGGTTTATGATTAGAGAGTATATCAATGTATAAAATCGATCAAATGAGTGAATGAAACCCTTAATCGAAGTATTTATGAAATCACCCTCAACAACATTAACTTGAACTGACAGCACTATGTTAAGCCTAGCAGTATTAAGTTTTGCGTAACAGCATTAACATATACCTAACAGTAGTAAGTAACCCGACAGCAGTAACTCAACAACATCAACTTAAGCTTAGCAGCATTAATGTATACCAGCAGTATTAACCTAAATCTAACATCATTAAGTTTGAGTTACCAGCATTAACTTCAATTTCATTATAAAAAGCATTTCCATCATCAATATTAATTCTCATAAGCTCTCTTTTTGTTTTTAAACTCACAATATCTCTCATTTCTTTTTCTCACTGAAACACTCTGTCTATTTTTCATGCACACATCTCTCTTTTTGTTTTTACTCACAATATCTGACAGCTTTGTACAAAGTTCCATCAATTCATTTAGTTTCATACTATCCTCCCCACTTCCAAGTGTGTTAACTCTTGAGAGAGGTGGATCATTGGACTGTTTAAATGCAGCATCAAACCAGTTTACTTCTACACCCTATTATGGGTAACTGTCGTCCCTGGGACCACTACCTGAACCAGTTCCCTGAGGAAAAGACTCATTAAGTGTTGACATAGATTGGGTCCTATTTATGTTACCACTGTCCTGCTCTGCTTCTAAGCTAGAAGCAGTAGTGGCAGCCCTTTCTATTCTGTCTTCCTACTCCTTATAGACAGTCTCATCTGTAACAAGGTGAATAGGTTTACTAGACTGAGATATCTAAGTGTTCCTTTTGGATTTCCTAGGTTTGTGGGTCTTTTGGGTTAAGATTGTGATAGAATTATGATTGGTTCTTTATTAGAGTGTTGAGCAGGTGTGGATGTGTGTTGGGGATCAGTGGGTTATCCTGACCCTTCACCCACTGCTGCTTAATGTTACATTACCTTTTATCTAATCTTAATTAACCTTCCCTTAAACAATAATGCTAGCAATTAGAAAGTTAAACCTACTAACATCAAAATCCTTTGTGAGAAGATCTGCAACATTATGGTCGGTGTGAATCTTGATCACTTGAATCAACTTCTTCTTATAAGAATCTCTGATGAAATTGTGCCTAATCTCTATGTGCTTGGTTTTAGAGTGAAACACTAGATTCTTCATAATACAAATGGTGCTTTCATTATCAATGTAAATCTTGGTGTTTATGAAGTTGAATCCATAATCAAGCATTTGATTTTGAATCCATAACACCTGTCCGCAGCAATTAGCAGTAGCAACATACTCTGCCTCAGTAGTAGAGTTGGCAAGTATAGTCCGCTTTTTGCATTGCCATAAAATCAATCTTCTTCCAAGAAATTAACAACCTCCTGTTGTGGATTTCCTGTCTAAGCTAGCTCCAACATAATCACTATCAGAAAAAGCCTTCAAGTCAAATGGTGAATCTTTAGGATACCAAAGGCCCAATTTAGGTTGACCTTTCAAGTATCTAAAAATTCTCTTCACAACATGAATATGTAAAGTCTTTGTTGTAACTTGGAACCTTGCACAAGCACAAACAGCAAACATTATGTCAGGCCTAGAAGCTGTTAAGTACATCAATGATCTGTATAAATGAACATCTACAGCTTCAGCTTCTTCATCCTTAACCAATGCCTTATTAGTCTCTATTGGAGTGCTTGCTGTCTTCACAGTGGCAAAATCAAACTTCTTCAATATTTCAGCCACATATTTATCTTGGCTAATGAAGATTCCATCCTCCTTTTATTGTACTTGCAATCCTAAGAAGAAAGTGAGTTCCCCTATAGAACTTATCTGGAATCTCTTATACATCAAACCTTCAAACTCATCACATAAAGACTTCTTTGTGGACCCAAAGATGATATCATTAACATACACCGATACTAACAAGATATCACCTTTGTCCTTCTTGATGAACAAAGTCTTATCTATAGTGCCTCTTCTAAATCCATTTTCAATTAAGTAGGTAGACAAGGTCTCATACCAGGCTCTAGGAGCTTGATGTAGACCATATAAAGCTTTTTCTACCTTATACACTTTGTCAAGGAAATGTGGATCTTCAAAACTAGGAGGTTGGCACACATATACCTCCTCTTCAATAGTACCATATAAGAAGGCACTCTTTACATCCATCTAATACACAATAAACCCCATAAATGATGCACATGCCAAAAATAACCTGATTGCTTCGATCCTAGCAACAAGAGCAAAAACCTCATCATAAGTAATTCCTTCTTCTTGAGTATAACCTTGTGCAACCAGTCTTGATTTGTTTCTGACTACAATTCCTCTCTCATCTTTCTTATTTCTAAAGACCTATTTGGTTCCAATTGCCCTCTTGCCATTAGGTAAATCTACAAGAGTCCAACCTTTTTGAAGTTTAAATTGCAGAAGCTCCTCTTACATTGCCTCTACCCAGGTTGGATCTGCCAAAGCTTGAATCACTTTCTTGGGTTCTTTTTGAGAGAGAAAACAGGCAAATAAGCAGTTTTGATAATCTTTGTAATTTATTCTCCTCTGCATATTAATGTAACTAACCATAGCATGTTCATCAGAAATCTTGGTCATTCTCCTTGTTTGAATAGCTGAATTTAAGTCTCCAATGATCTGGTCTTTAGGATGATCCTTGTCAATTCTGGTTGTGGGAATAGGACTGACATTCATGGTTGTTTCCAAGTTGTTGAGGTCAGCTTCTGCACCCACATCTTCATCATCATAAGCATTACTAAAAATTCCAGTATCATCAATTGAAAACACATTTGGAACATGTGGAAGAGCAAATGCATTTTTAAAAGGAGAAAATCGTTCAAATAGATGATCCTCAAATGCATTAGAAGCTTCAACAGCATTAACTGGTGATGATGGATCATCATTAGTAAAAGATGGTCCAACAGCACTAACAGGTGTACCAACAGTATTAAAACTATTAGTACTGTTAGTCTGCTTTTCCTGTTGAAGTAGCCTTTCAAACTCACTTCTTGTGTCTTGTTCATCCTCCTCACCTTTATCAGAAGCTCCACTTTCATTCACTTCTGTAGGCTTCATACCAACATCTTCTTCACTGTCCTTAGGACCTTGAGAGATTAATGGATCAGTTGTGCAGAAAGGTATCAGGATGTACTCTTGTTCAGGTTCTATCTTCTTTTCAGCTTGACCTGCAACAATGTTATCTCTTTTTCCTGCAATACCATTAGTTTGATTTCCTGCAATAACTGGCACATAGTTCATAGATATTGTCAAAGAATCAACATCAAAAAGCCAGTCTGGTCCATTTCCTGTCACATTAGGTGCATTTTCAAGAAATCTAATGTTTAAGGTCTCTTCAACTATCCTGGTCCTCTTGTTAAATACTCTCATAGCCTTGCTAACCACAGAGTACCCAACAAAAAATCCCTCATCAGCTTTTTCATCAAACTTGCCTAGATGATCCCTGGTATTTAAAATGGTAACATGACACCCAAAAGGTTTCATGAAGTCTATCAATGGGGTTCTTCCATGAATAAGTTCATAAGGTGTCTTGGTATGAGGCTTAATGACTAAGACCCTATTTAGCACATAGCAAGCAGTATTAACTGCTTCAGCCCAAAAGGTGGTTGGCAACTTAGAGTCAACTAACATAGTTCTTGTAGCCTCTATCAGTGTTCTATTCCTAATCTCAGCAACACCATTCTGCTGAGGAGTCCTAGCAACACTGAATTCCCTCTTAATACCCTTCATTTTACAGAACTGATTCATTACACTATTTTTGAACTTAGTTTCATTGTCACTTCTGATAACTTTTACTTTGTGGTCTAGTTGATTTTCTATTTTTGTTATGAAGGTCTTTAATATCTCACTAGTTTCATCATTAGTGGCCAAAAAGAATACCCAAGAAAATCTACTAAAGTCATCAGTGACAACTAGGCAATAAGACTTTTTCATTAAACTCTTAACATTTGTAGGACCAAATAGATCCATGTGAAGCATATGTAAGGGTTTGCTGATTGAGTTCACAAGTTTGGCCTTACATGAGGCTTTGTGTTACTTTCCTTTCTGACAAGCAACACAAGAATTGTCATTTTCAAAAATCTTTGAAGACAAACCTCTAACAAGTTTCCCCTCACAAGTTTGTTCATGTTTTTAAAGTTTATGTGACCAATCCTGCTATGCCATAAATTGGATTCATCAATTGTGGCCTTAGCAAAGAGGAAAGTTAAACCTTTAGTAGGAACAACACTCTTTAGGTCAACACTATAAATGTTATCCTTTCTTGGAACTCTCAGCAAGACTTGACTTTCATCAAGTAGCTTAAAGTCAGAAGATAAGACAAGACATTCAGTGTCAGTAAAAAGAACATTATTCTTTTTGTCACAAATTTGTGACACACTGAACAGGTTATACTTAAGCTCCTTATAAAAATACACATTATCAAAATCTAATATTCCTGTTTTGATTTTACCTTTTCTAGAAATTCTACCTTTACCATCTCCAAAGGAAACAAAACCACCATCATAATCTTCATATTCAGTAAGATAGAATTTGTTTCCAGTCATGTGCCTAGAGCAACCACTGTTAAAAACTCTTTTTACTAGGTGTAACAATAGTATTAACATCCATATTCTCACTTTTAACTATTTCATCCATAAACATTAGATCAGGTTTGGAGGGAATGAAGTTCCCAGTATACGGTGAGGGAACTGCATGATATTCCTTATCAGATTTGGACTTATTATACTCCTGATTTTCTAATGATACAGATGAATTCACAAAACTTTCTACCGCGGGAGAAGATGCATTATATCCTAGTCCTGTTTTAAACTTGTCACATACTTGACTTTCCAGCAAATTATTCAAAGATTTAGATGAATTTTGAAACTTCTCTAATGTTAGTTTTAACTTATCTCTCTCTTTTTCTGCTTTTTCCAATTTCTTTTTGTTTTCAGCTAAAGCATTATCTCTTAGTTTAACTTCAATGTTTAAAACATTAATGCTCTCTTCAAACATAGCCTCATTTTTCTTATAGTGAGCTAGTCTAGCTTTTACTGATTCTAATCCTGCTTTATAAGATACTAAATTAAATTAAGACTTTTTGTAATCTGAAGACAAACTATCATATTGTTCTTTGAGAGTAGCATAAGCTTTTACACATGATTTAGAACAAGAGTCTACCTCAGAATCTGAACTGGAAGAACTTTTTTAAGATGTATATGCCATTAATGCATAGTTTGTAGGATGCTCTTCTTCAGCTTGGTAGCTCTAATCATACCCTCCAATTCCATCTTGAGCAACCAAGGCATTTTCAGTGGGAGTTTCCACTGTCACAGTTCTTCTATTATTCTCTCTTCCTCTGTTTTCCTGATTTCTAGGAGCTCTACATTCTCTTGCAAAGTGACCATTTTTATGACAATTGTAGCACTCCACTTTAGACCTGTCAAATCCAACTCTTTGACCATTTACATCCAACTTCCTGCCTGTCCTCTTGATGAATCTCCTAGCTCTAATTGTCAGCATGGCCATTTCCCATTGTAAATCCATTTCTTCTAGGTCATCAGGATCAATTTGTTCTAGATCCTCTCGTGCAAGTTGAGGAGAATTGGGCTGACTAGCTAGGAAAGCACAGATCATAGCATCACTAAGGTTATCTCCAGATGTAGGATTACTTTGAGTATGAGCAGCACTAACTCCATAAGCAGTGTTATCTGCTTCATTTGTGCTGCTATTGCTGTTAGTGCTGTTGGAGGACACAAAAGCCACATTTTGTGGATTTTGACTTGTACTTGATGATCTTGTAATTTCAGGTTCATATATCTTTAAGTTGTTGTATAAGTCATCCAAACTGATGGTGTCTATTTCTTCTTTGTTCCTCCAGATCAAAGCATGAGTTTTCCATTCAAATAGAAGACTTCTCAACAGTTTTAAGTTCATGTCCTCTTGTGTAATAACTTCGCCTTGAATCTCCAACTGACTAATAAGTTTTTGCAACCTATCAAAAGTTTGATCCATTGTTTCTGAACTTGATCCTGCAAAGTTCTCATATTGTTGCTTGAGTAGAGTTCTCTGAACTTTCTTGGATTCCTTGTTTCCTCCATACCTCTTCTCAATGGCTTCCATGAGCAATTTTGCATCTTTATATGAATGGAACTTCAGTTGATCCTTATGTGGAAGTGCCATCAATAGAGTTCCTCTAGCTTTTATCTCATTCCTCCTGTCCTACTTTTCTTCTGTAGTAGTAGGTTCATATTCCTGCTCAGTTTCTCTAACAATTCTCTTTAGCACTTTGTTACCATTTTTAATTACTTCCCAGAGGGAGTAATCAGTCATGTAAAATTATTGTTCTATCCTCGTTAACCAGAGATCATAATCCCCTAGGTTGAGGATAGGGAGTTTTGCAGTCAGAGTTGTAGAAGTAGTTCCTGCCTTCATGTTATCACTGAGAATTAGATCTTGTATGTGTTGTTGGTTTCTTCTAATTCAAAGCTTCACAACAAGCTCTGATACCAATTGTGAAGATCGTTTAAGGTCAACTTAGATTAGAACTTACATCTAGGATAAATAATAACATTGATAACATATATGCACAGCGAAATTAAACACAAGAACAATGTTATCATCAACAAGGTTTTCATCATTATCTTCACTATAACAATTACTCCAAGCCCCAATTATTCTTTGATTAATAGTAGAACAGTCACACTCTAACAGGATTAATGAAACATTGAACTTGGGGATACACAACACAAACTAGATGTCTACATCTTCCCGGATACACACACACATGTTTTTCTTTTTGTGTACACACTTTTCTGAATACTAAAACTATGTGTCTATGATCTCTTTATATAGAGAGATCATGACTTACAAAGAAAGTTAACATAAAGATATAAACAAGTAAATCTTTTAAACATTAAGAAATATCTTCTGTTAACTTTATCTTCTTAAGGAGATCTTCCATAATCTTTATTTTTTGATATCTTTGACCAAATCTTCTATAATTCTCCACCAGCTTGTAGAATTCCAATCTGCTAGATTTAGTCCTTATGCTTTATTCTTTTATTTATTTTGTCTCATCAAATCTATAATTCCCAACACTTGCTAAGGTTGGTACCGTAGCTTATTGACTTAAACTTCTAGAATAACTAAGCCGAGTGCATAGCACATTTCACATCTCAAATCTGAAGAAGTGTTTTTCCAACGAAACACTTGCCATTCCATTGGTTGAAATTCAATTGGTGACAAACTTCATTTCATCAAAGAGCCTGTTGAAATAATGGACCGTGAGCTCAAGCATCTGAAGCAAAGCCGTATCCTGATTGTGAAAGTATGTTGGAACTCGAGAAGAGGCCCTGAATTTAATTGAGAGCGTGAAGATCAAATTCAGAAGAAATATCCGCACCTTTTTACCGATCCCATACTGTCGTTGAATGCTACAACGTGAGCTTTGGGGACAAAGCTCTATTAACGGGGAAAGACTGTGACATTCTGTAAATTCTCAGAACAATATTTTACCTTTTACGTTTATTATTTTTAACTCTTATAAGTTAAATGCCAATTTGAACCAAAATCGAGAAATTGTCCCGCGTAAACTGAGAAACATAACTGGATGTGTTCTGACTTTCTTATTAACGTAGTCTTTTAACGACTAATGCGTTTCTACTTAACGAAGATGTATTTGGATTATTATATTTGTAGAACCATAGAGGGGGGAGTGAATACGGTTTTCTTTGACTTCTTTGAAGTTTATAAAACTTCAAGTCTCGAAAGAGCCGAGTGGTGTGTGATACTACTTTGCAAAGATAACAATAAGTAGAGTAAGAGAGAAGAAGAGACACCACGATATACTAGTTTGGGAAGGGGGTTTAGTCCTTTCGTATGTCCAGTTGTGAATCTACAACACCGATACTATTCCTAGTATAATCCTTATGGTGAACTACAAACTGTATTACAATTTAACTCCACCGACTTTCAACAAATCTCGGCGCTCACATAGAAGATTTACTACCTATGGTATTTCTGCCCTCGGAATCCACCCCTAAGAACCTGTGATTCGACTTAACCTATTACTCTAAAAGCCTTCCCCTTAGAAGTAATATCTACTAACAGTAGTAACTGTGTATGTAGTGAAAATATTAACGATATTTAATCTACACGGTCCGCGTTATGTTTTTGGGGTTGGTAATGAAAACACGTAACTTGTAATACATAACGTAAAATGTACAAGTTACTCGTAATCATATTTTGTTTCAACATACATCAACATCTCTCCATCTCTCGACTCCTTGTATGTTGCAACACAGGTTCGTACATGTTTGTTATGTTGCATTATGATCAAACCTCTTTTCACATTTTGCATTCACAGTATTGTTTTAACAAATGACATCTTTTTATTTATACTAAAATTTTACATCTAAATAAATATTTTTATATAGACATGTAAACTTTATTGTTAAAACTCGACCTAGACTTTTATTTTTACATGTAACAAGTTTGCTTTCACTTAAGTAAAAGTAAAATGAAAAATAAAAGTAAAAATAAAATATTTTCTGAATGGAACCGGCAAAGGGAACCGGCGAGAAACGGAAGAACCGGAAAAATAAAAATAAAAATATTTTTTTTTAAGAATGGAACCGGCAATGCTCCGAGGGAACCGGCGGAACCGGGCTACAATAGAATTTTAGCCTATAAATACCAAGCCTCTTTTCTCGACTCATTGTAAACACCTTTTACACACATTTAATTTTCTCTGCATTTCTCACTTATTTAGATCAGTAGCAATAGTCATTAAACACCCTCATTCTCATGTGATCATAATGTTTCTAACATTCATCTTGTTGTATGCATACTCTTATGATGATCTAACCAAAGCAAGCCTTGAAGATCTTGCCATTTCCATCCACCACCAAACATACCCATATGAAGATCTACAGATTGGAGATCTCATCATCTATATCCATTTAAAGGCTTCTCATCAATGGAAATTAATTTAGATTAGGCATTCATATCCATTAGACACACTTGTCGTGGATCATCATTCTATACTCATTTATAGCATCTCTTTGTATCATTTGATTTAGACTAGATGGTTTATGTGTTTGTGCCATAAAACACAAGGTTTGTTAGGTTGGGCCATAAAACATAACGGGGTTTTGGGTTGGTTCTACCCTTTGTGTAAGAACCCGGTATTTAGCTTTGTACCGGATAAAGTGTAAGCGAAGTTGTGTAAGGTTTTCTCCGCCGAGAAGGGAGTTTGTTGATCTAGTGAAGTAACTCTCGAGTTGGGTACTCGGGGAGTGAAGTAAGGCAGAGAGGAGCTCCGTGACTGAACCACTATAAATCATCGCGTTCGGTTTGCTTTCTCTTTTACATATCACTATCTCTTTACTCGTTAATTATGTTTATGTTGTGGCTAGATGTTTATGATTGTGTTGTGACAACTTGCTTTATATATGCTTTCCATTTTACATATAGTCATAGACTATAATCGATACTTTTCATAATAAGTCGCGATTGTTCGGATATTTGATACGAAAGTTTTAAATTTTAATCGAAAACATATTCACCCCCCCTCTACGTTTTCCACAAGTATTATTGCTAAAGATCATGAGCATTACAGAGTGAAATATAATGTTTTCAGATTGCAGTGAATCCCGTGGTGATTTTGCATTTAAGTAATACATAGTAGTTAAAAAGTGTGATTGTTTATGTAAAGTGGGAGCTCTGTTTGTTTATTGTCTTTGTGCTAGGCCACGAAGGAAAGTTCTATGCTTGGTCACAATTTTGGTTCTTGTTTTATTTACTTCCAACAGCCTTACACGACTACTGCTTTTTCATTATCACCATGACTGGATGTGACAACACAGTTACTACTACCCTATTGTCGGACAAAATTTCTTTGGTCACGCACCATCATCTTCTCAGGAGGGTTCCCGTTAAACTTGACCTTGAAGATTGGAATTTTGGATCATGGTTGTTCTTTTTTGAACAACTTTGTTCAAGCTATGATGTCACTAAGTTTCTTCATGATGATCCTACTGTCACCACTTCGAGCACTGCCTCTCCTCTTACACTGGATGAAATCAAAGTGGACAAAATCATTCTCTCGTAGATTTTCATAACCATCTCGGACTCGCTACAAAAGAGTTTGGTGGTTGCACGCCCAACCTCCGCTAAAGCCGCTTGGAAGATTCTTACCGATATTGTCAAAGATAATAAACGGTCTCACCTCCGCTTTGAATACCTAATTGCGCTCCATTCAACTTGGAACCCTAAGCATGGAGGCGTATTTTCCAAAGATTGAATCTCTTGTCACAATACTTACAAGCCTTGATTGTGTCGTCAATGATGAGGATGTGGTTCCCTATTCACTTGAGGGTCTTCCAGATAAATATAATCAAGTATGTGGTTAAATGCACTATCAAACTATTTTCCTAATCTCAAGACGGCGAGATCTTTGTTGATTGCCAAGGAGATGCGTTTGAAGTCTAAGGAGCTTGCTTCACCCGTGGACTCCTCCTCCCCTATGGTTCTTATGGATCAAATAGGTTCAAATCGTCGTCCTTCTAACCCTCATGTTAAATCATGGCGACCGTGTTTTAATTTTGCAAAAGGCTCTTGTCGTTTTGGAAGTGAGTGTCGTTATGACCTTGGTAACTCGAAACACTCGAATACCTCTAACACCGATGCTTTACTTGTCAAACTTTTGGATAAACTTGGCTTAAATAATGAGGGTGACTCTCGAAATTGTTCAACAGTATCCTCTCTAATTGCTACACCTTCTATACCAGTGGCGTATACTACTAATCATAACTCCGGCCTAATGTATTACTTACCTCAACCTGTTAGCTGGCATATAGCCCCATTAGGCTTTAGTACTCTATCAGGCCCAGTGTTGATCCAGCCGGCCTAACATAGTGTCCCTCCACCGGGCTTTGGACTCTTACCGGCCCAGTATGCCATACCACTGCAGACAACTCCATAACCGCTGGCCCAATAGTCCAGTTTGTAGAATATCTTAACACATAAATGGAATGATTTGGCTAGGGTTTTAGAGAGAGAAAGAGGTGGTTGGACGAACACTTAGAGAGAGAAAGTAAAAGGAAAATATTAGATTAGTGAAATATGAGAAATGAACAACAAACACCCTTTCCATGTATGGAGAGGGTTTATATATGTCTTACACCGACTTTAGGCCTTTAGTGGGCTTATCCATGGGCCTTTGGCCCGGTTAGCTTTCTAACTTAACCTTACGACTTACTACGAGCTATGACTAATTATATTAGAAGTGACTAACACTTTTTTGTATTTCTAACAATCTCCCCCTAAGGGAGGTCACTCCAATTTACAAAAAATTAAACTTAGCATACTATGCTTTCACTTGGGTCTTGAGCTCGTAGTCTTTAACTTCAATCATTAACTTATGAATTGATGTAGTGATTATTGACTTTAGGCTTTGACTTGTATCTTTGGCTTGACATGAATGTGATCTTGAACTTCTTGAGATCATCAACCAAGCATAATCTCTTTACATCAACTTATGATCATTTTCCATCATGTGAACTTGTGACTTTCGGACCAACATGCTCACACTTTTCTTGATATGATAACTTAAAAGCTTTAATGGTGCATCTTTCTTGAGGTTCTTTAACTTTAACACTTTGTCACTTCAAGAAGGACGTACGGTATCAGAGTAGCGGAAGTCTTGAAACATGTACTTGAGCTTTCATTATGTCTTTATGAATGTCGGTCGAGTATGAGCATGTGGCTATGAATCTGTGAGTCTGCTGGGGGACGAATATGGCTTTGTCATTCGTCCGTGTTTGGTTGGAGTAACCTTCGAATCTGTAAGGATGGACCTGTGATCAGGTAGACTTAATTTAAGAAGAGTCTCCTTGACAGGATTTCCAGCTATAGTATTGAATCATTCTAACACATATGTATTAGATTCATCATACTCAGCATGTTCTCTTTATTAGAATGTCTCAAAGCAGACAGCACGATAAGAGTGAACCAGCGAGTTACTATCTCACCGATTGTAATAAAAATTGATTTGAAAAAATCAATCGACGTGTCACTATCCAAAGTATTTTTGTGACACATCGAGAGTTTTAGGCACTTCAAAATTTATCAATCATCAATTCATATACTGGAACAAGTTTGATTCATGTAGAATCGCACCATCGTTGCTTTCTAATTGTCACAAGTTTGATTCCTAAGAATCGCACAAGTCACCTACCAAGAACTTGTTTGATGTTGGTTCTAGCAGGATTTCCATCGTCATCGTGAGTACATAAGTATCACTCTGATGTTCTGGCAACATCACAAGGATAATGTGTATGACTCTAATGATATTTACTAGTTTTCACAGTGTGTGAGAAACCAGTTTATAATGAAAAAGTGTCCTAGAGAGATTTCTGGAAGATCTCGTGGCTCTAGACTCGAATGTGCACATTTGGTTTTAGTGATCGGAGGCTGAAGCTGACTGCCACCTTTTCAATACCAACTAACTCAGAGTGAGAAAGTCGATAGAAATGAGTGTAATCTCCGTGAGAAATGAAACAAGATTCTGTTGAGATACCTTGAGTGGCTAGGGAGTGTTGTGCATAATGTCACTGGGTCCATGACTATCTTCAATGTCAGACAACAACTTAATGTTTCCGACAGCATATGTATTGACCCGATTTCTGCCTAAGTGTATGGAGGGCTTCTTTATTTTCACCCTTTATCCTTACAATTCTTTTTCATTCTTCAACCCCTTCAGTGCTTACCGAGATTTCATAACTGTTACCTTGTTGGGTTCATTCCAGTAACAGCTCCATCTCAGTCCGCACTATTACTTTATTCTCACTTTACTCCTTTTTTCATACCTAAGGACTTCTACACTATCTAGTAGAAAATCCCTGGGTAGATCCCTCCGGTTCTGGATGGATCATGGGAATGAATACCTAAACTTAACCACCTTATAACTCCAATACAATAATTTAAATGGTCGGTCTTTCATACATCCACATTTCAGCTAATCACGAAACCATATGCTCCCCCTTTATATGTGCATCGATTAATCGAAATAGTTTAGCACATATATGGGATCGCGTACACATGAGATCTCAAAATCACATTATTAGCCATATATTTTAATCACATTTCTCCCCTTATCAAAAATGTCAAGTCCATTGATATTTTGGATATCAAGAGATTAAAATTTATGCATTCGGGAAGAGATAGGTTTCGATTATTTATAAGCCTTATTAGGAACATTTTAATGCTCCCCCTTAATGTTTGAGGGTATATAAGACAATACTGAGTATAATAATTTGAAATTTTTTGAATTTACAAAGAAATTCTTGAAAAATTTTATACTCGAGCACTCCTTATTATCACCATTAAGTCTACACTACATATATACATATTCACAAGTTTATGATATACGAAATTAACTTTGAGAGACGAACACAATATGATGATGTATATCATTTGTTGAAGCAGTCTGAGGTCAGTTCTGTAGTGTCTACCACCAAGAAATTTCTCCAAACTCCTCATCATCCTTCTTTCCTTTAGCAGCTTGTTGATATCCTTAATCATGAAATGAGCTCTTTTCTTTTCCAATGTGCTCCATCTTCTCTTCGGCAGGTACTCCATGTAGATATTCTTTGTAATGTCTTTGAGCGAAGTTAGAAGCCTTGTTAACGTGCCATCACTGAACTTGTAAAGTTCGTCGGAGCGCATCAACCTGTTTTTCTTTTTGTCGTCGACATAAATGAATCCTTGAGGGTCTCTGTATGGAGTGTTGATTTGTTTTTGATAACTTTCAACTCAAAGTTGAAGATCTTCGACTCACTTCTGAATAACCAGGCTTCTGGTGAACATTCTCAACGCAATTGCGAAGTCAGCAACATCATCGCCTAAAAGATTTGTGAGCCGATTCTGAACCACAAGAAGTAACATGTCCTTGATATCATTTGTAACATTTCACATTTTTAGGTCATTTACGACTTCATTTATTATCATTATTTATTTTTAGAGTTTTACGCGTTCGCTTTTAATTATTATCTTATAGTTAAATCGCTAAACAATAAATCAACGTTCAACGTAAACGGACAAACCGAAACTAGCAAAGTTTACATCAAGCAAGTGTTATATAATTATTACGAGTATAATTTATAACTTTTCATATTTTATTATTATTGGTTACGTAAAACGTTTACGTTTCGTAATAAATTACATTCGGGCATACCCGAAAGCACCTATACCTATCTATACTCAAAAAAATAACCACTTTTATACCCAATACCCAAAATTTAATCAACTCTTCACACTTATTCATCACATAACCGGATATACAAGTAAACATAACAAATTAAACCCTTTAAACCTTAAATAAATCACTTCACCTTTGTACTAAACCTTACACATAAGTACCTTCATCCCATATACCAAGTAATTGGCACATCACTCTTACAAATGGTACCTTAAACCACTCTTGGACCATAGTATTAGTTAGTTGTTTTCATAATACATCTTGTTATATAAGGAAGTCCTAAGCATTTTAACACACACTCTTTCATAATTCATAAGTAAACTTTCACATACTCCTCTCCATTTCCATACTCTAACCCACGACTCACATTTCACCAATTAGGGTTGTTATAGTTTGATTTCTAGCAAAGATACAAGTGTTCTAGCATTCATTCCAAGTATATCTAAGGTTACTCAAGGGTATTTCAAGCTTGGATTTGGGTTTAACCAAGATTAATCAAGAAAACATATTTAGGATTTTCTTTATTAGGGTTTTGAATTTAGAAGCCTTGCTAGGATTTTTATCTTGTATTTATCATCCTATATCTCCTCTATAAGGTTCATTTAAACCCTAAGCACTTCATTATTCATATACATATGTTTTTTATGCTTGTTATATATGTTAAACACCACCTAGGTTCATTTTTATGATTTATGGAATATTACAAAGATATATAAAATTCGAATTCTATATTATTGTTGGTGACATGATACTTAAAATGGAAGTAAACATTCTATATAAGTGTAAATTAATTTATAAGTTTAGTTTGTAAATTAGTTTGTATTGAAAGTTTTATTTACAAAAGTTATGTACAAAGATCATAAGGACTTGCCATACTTGGACATATTCATGGACATATTATAGAGGACTTAAAATATATCAAGTTATGCTATTTAATAAGTTAGAGGACTTGTAATGGTTTAGCAAAGTGAAAAGTATATAAAACAAGTGTATAAAATAAATCATGTACAAACATAAGAACCTACTGTTTGAATTCGTGTATAAGGGTATACATTTTATATTTTATTCAATTAGTACTTATCACAAAGATCGTAAACATATAATAAACTTGAAAAACCAAGCAATAACGAAGGAGATATGACATTTTTAAGTTTACAATAATTAAATGTATAAAAGTATTTTTATAAAAGTTATTTTATAAAAATATTTACTGTTTCAGATCTGGTATATTAAGGGAGATATTTTATAAAAATAGTACTTTTCATGACGAATCCAAACATGTAAGAAACTCGAAAAACGGATTTAAAATGAAGGTGATACGTTATTTACAAGTTTAAGTTAAAAAGTATTTTTATAAAAGTAAATTTATAAAAATAAGTTACTGTTCACGACAGTATACTGTTGGGAAATAATTTTCATAAATAGAGCTTTTAATTACGAAGACGTGGACATAGGAATCACTAAAAACCGAATTAAAACGAACGAGATACAATTAAAATACGATTTCAATAATTAAAGTTATAAAAAGTATTTTTATAAACTTTCACTTACTGTTACTGTTCATAACAGTACCAAACCATATTATAAATATAAAATTTGATTAGACTTTTCAAATACGAATCCATACATATAAAGAACAAGCGAAACGGATTAAATATGAGTAAGTTATGACTTTTGGAAGGTTACGACGATTAATTATATAAAAGTAGTTTTATATAATTTTATAAAAACAATTAAACCAATTATATAATATAATTATATAATCAATAATAATATTAAAACATGTATTATTAACAAACGATCAATTGTGAGACGAAAACCACACTTTATTTTACGGATACAAATACGAACACCTTTATTCAATAAAGTACGGTTTAAACATTGTTGTGACATTTTAAGTTTATCTTAAGTTTAAACATTGTTGTGACCTTTATTCAATAAAATACGAACACCTTTGATTAAATTTGACGAATTTATCTTAAGTTTCTTTAAGTTAGCGTTTTCTAAACGAAGTTGTTGACATGACTCACAACCAATGTCAATTTCTCTGTTTCTTTTAAGTTTCTTTATTTTCTCATTTAACGCAATTCTTTTTCTTCTAAAAGCACTCTTTTAGTTTTCAAAATATTATTTTTGTCAATGATTTTTAAGCTAATCTCACATAAATTATTATACTCAATTTGCATACTATCATCATCTAAAGAAAAAGCATTTTCACTAAAATAAGAAGAGTTGAGAGTTACCTCATCTGACGATTGAGCCATGAGACAAGTTTCTTCGTTAGTTTTTTCCCCGTCCTCATTTTCGCTATCACTCCAAGAACCCCCGACAAAGGCTTTTTTGTTCCTTATTCCGTAGAGGATTTGGACTTTCGCCAATGAGATGATTCGGATCATCGCATATAAAACATTTCCTATCACTCTTGCCTTTCCTTATCATTCCTTTGCCGGATGATTTCTTCGTTTCTCGTGGCCGTCTAACAAATCTACTCTTTCTTCTAAATAACCTTTTAAAGTTCCTTATGGCCATAACATATTCTTCGTCGTCACTTTCAAATGTCGAAGTTTCATCATCACTATACTCTTTCTTAGCTTTTAAGGCAATGGACTTGACCATTTCTTTTTTGCCTTTGTAAATATCATAATCCTTTTCCATGATTATTTCATGTACTTTGAGATTATCGATAAGCTCGTCTAAAGCTAGCGATGACAAATCTTTTGATTCTTCAATCGCCGTAACCTTTGCTCTCTATTTTGGATGTAGAGCCCTAAGAAACTTCCTA
>BQNB010134324.1:1966-18329 GCA_026074375.1 Tanacetum coccineum | reverse complement strand
ACATCAAAAAAGGGATATCACGTAGTCAAAACAGAAGAATATCCTTTCCGTAAGTACATACCAAAGACCCCATACCCTCAACGTTTAAATATGGATCATTCGCACTTAAACCGTATCATTAAAGAATCTTAAATCGAGTTAATTTTAGTAATAATAATAATAGTAGTAATAGTAAAAAACCTATAAAAACTCAAATATATATATATAACAAAAAAACTTTGCAGTTTTTAAGTATGTCACGCATTCGGCCGGTGTGTCGCGTATCTCGATTTTTGCATCCAAAAAGAAATTTATCGAACTTTATGGGTATGTTCGCTGGAAACCCTCACGAGACTATAACTCGTCCACTCGGGACACCGAGGGGTTTAAAGGCTCGTTGCATTCGCTAAATGCAACTGTGGTGCCTACGAAAGTGCGCTTTTGTATTTAATGTTTTTCTTGTAGTTGTGTTTATTATGCAGATTAAATAAAACAGGTGGAGCTTGGATTGGTGGTTGGCATTTTACACTTGGAAACTTATATAGTTGGAGTATTATATTACATGTGGTAGAATACACATGCTTGGCGCTTCGTTTCGCGCCATATCCTTCATAATTCAGCCAAGCACTTATGAGCCCCGGGAAGTTTCAATTTTACGCATAATGCTCTACTTAAGTGTGGAGGAGCTCTCGCTCCTCACAAAAAAAAAGAACGTAATGGAATCACTCAAGGATAGCTCCAACGTAGCTATATCTCTCTATGCCTCAGGAAGTACCGTTTTCCCTTAATTTTCCCTATTTTCTATATTTATCAGTTCTCACATTGAGGGCAATGTTCAACTTAAGTGTGGAGGGGTAGCAAATAGGAAAAATTAATCATGTCCCTCCATGTTTGCCCTGCAGAAATTTTCAAACTTTCTACTGATATTTTCTGGAAAATTAAAAAAATTAATATATACTTTCCTTTCAAAATTAAAAATGCATACGCTTAGTAAGGCAAATCCAATCGGATTGACATTTTAACTAGCACAAAATCAACCCACTAAAATTGTGAGAAATTTAGCCTTAAAGAATTCGGGTATCCATCTTTGATACCCAAGATAATTTTTGCCTTTAGCTTGTTCGAGTTAGGGTTTGAATGCAGTCATATGTGTCTATTCCATCGTTACGGATGTGTACGTATGGTCTTTGTCGCCTTTTCTGGAACATTGGTATTGGTATAAAGTTATATGAGTGGGCCGGTAATTTAGTAGCTCCAGAACTTGTGCTTGATCATCATTTACTAGACCGCAGTGAGGTTAATTTATAGACAAAGTCGTATGATAAGAGGTGAAATAAATCCCTATGCAATCATGTATCTGCAGCACTCGCTTTTAGTGTTGAGATCCCCAAAGTATCCCAAGAGCAAGAAAAATGTACTCGATGAAGAAAAAGTTTTGTGCCAGCCTTAGTTATCGCAGTAGCTGGAATGAAAAGAAATCTTCAAAAAAAAAAAGAAGAAAGAGAAAAGAGAAAAGAAAAAAAATAATAAAAGTTCAAAGTATAAGGAAAAGTTCTGGCACATGGAATCAAGTATCTGCTATTCACCCTCATCATTATCACGTTTTGCCTCTTTGAGATTTCTGTCTAGGTGCTCACGCCGCAACGGGCATGTTTATGTGTCTAGTATAAGCATATGGTAGCGACCTAGATTATGTCTATTCAATTGAGTAACTTCACAAATATTAAGCCCTATCTGAGTGACTCGTGTGAATTTAAAAACAAACACTTTCCCTATGTGAGGTGCTCTGTCATATGTCAATGCCTGAAAAGTTATAAAACTGGTAAACACTTGTTAATACTAAAATGATTTTTTCGCCACGTCACGATAAATGATCTTGTTTTATCGCTTTAATTGCTTGAGGGCAAGAAACAGCTAAGTGTAGGGATTTGATAACGCCTAAATTATACATGTTTTCGGCGACGTTATTTGCATTTATTTGATAATTTCTCGTGAACTTTTGGTACTTAATCAAGTATATTTGCTATTATATGTTCTAGGTATGTGTCGTGGAAGAAAACGAAAGAATACACAAAGATAAGAAGCTTAAACGAAGAAATAACTCAAGTTAATGATCTCTCGACACCTGTTTACTGTTTTGGGCTATAATTGGAGGTTCTACCAACTCGGATTGGAGTTGATTTACAAGCGGCCACGAAGAGAGAATTCAATTATTACAAACTTTTGGGAAAAGGTCACTTATGCTGAAAATCCAAAAGTAGCGCATTGCCCAAAAAACCGGCGCACTTTCTATCTAATCAGCCTTGTTCACTGTTTTGATCATAACTCAGTCATACGAACTCCGTTTTAGTTGATTCAAGCGGCCACGCGAAGAGAATTCAGTTATCTACAACTATGCTAAAGTCCAAGTTCTAGAAATGCAAAATGTGCGGCGCACTTGTAAAAAAGTGAAGCACACTTTTCTATCAGAACAGAAAAGTCGAGCATTTAATGAAGACATCATTAACTCACCAAGTGCGCCGCACTTATTTGTAAGTGCGCCGCACTTTGGCCCCAAAAAAACCTATAAATACCCTCTCAAACCATCCCATATCACACATCCTCACACCACTTTCTCTAGTTCGTTTAGAACACTCCAAGTGGGTGTTTTTGGTGAACTTGGCTTGACAAACCAAAGAACCAAACACCGCCTTCAAACCACCATCACCACCATCTAATAACCCCCACCCCCCCACCCAAAAAAAAAACTTTTTTTTTCTTCACTATAAATTTCTTGATTATAATCCATCCAAGGAAGTAGTATTGAAGTGTAATTCAAATCTATAAGCGATTGTAACAGAATTATTCATAGTTTTTAGGTTTTACTTTGAATATAATAAAGTGTTCTTGGGAAATTTATGTAAAATCACCATATTTTGCCTTTGGAATTTGGTATAATCTTGTTTATCCTTTGAATATAATCTTTATTGAATTCATGATGAATGTTATGTGTTTTGTTACTTGTTTGATTATGGAGTATTAATATTATGTTTATTTTGGCATTATTGTGATCTTTGATATGGAGCGTTTGGATATGTGTTTATTGAAATGGTTAAACATGATTTTCTAAGTGTAAAGGCCGAAAGGATACTTATAAACTTATGTTTTATCACTCCACCTAATATATTGGTTTAATACTTATAAAGGCGAAAGGAATTTTAGTTATTATCGATATAATCTCGAGGTAATTATTTTATAGGCCGATAGGATTTATACTTTGTGATTAACTCTATTTTCTAAAACTTTATAAACATATCCTAAAACACTTTATATCCAAGTGATCATGCCATAAACAACATACTTAATCTTTGATTGAACTCAATCTTTTAATGCTTTCGTTATAATATCGATAATGCAGATTGATTAATTTGATCCGTGACAATCTTATTAACCTTAGCACCTTAATTACAAACTGTGAAAACTTTAATTCTCGTGGAACGACCTGGACTTACCTACAGCTATACTATACACTAACGGGTATACTTTCTGAGTGCTGTGTTTTTAGTAAAAATTGATATTTCTAGTTATTCTAAATTTAAAGCTTGGAAAACACACATCAGTATCCATTATTGATACCCAAGATAGTTTATACCTTTAGCTTTCTCAAGTTAAGGAGTGAGCAGTCATATGTATCTATTCTGTCGTTATGGATGTGTACGTGTGGTCTTTGTCGCCTTTTCTGGAGCATTGAGATCGGTATTAAATTATATGAGTGTACCGATAGTATATTAAATTCTAGAACTTGTTTTTGTGATGCATCCCGAGACCGCATAGTGAGTATTAGGATTTGCTAGATAAGAGGCACTAGGATTAACCCATGTTTTAAACCTGTAATTGTTATGATGGTCACACCGATCATATAACTATCCCACACCCTTGCCATGCACTCATTTTTAGTGCAGGATACCCCTAGTACAACCCTCCGAGCCTATCCTTTTTCACGGTTCTCGTAATTTTCTGGTTAAGCCGGACTATTAATGAAGAGCATTGTTAACCCTTAAACCAATCGTTACACCCAAATCGCCTTAGCCTACCTTGTATGTACTCGCTTTTAGTACATTATTGTTTTAACCCAAGTTAATTATTTGAGTACACGGTTGCTAAGTCCTTATCCTTGTAAATACAATTTTGGGACGATTGGGATTCATGGTAGTATTTATTTCGCGGAAGAATGGGGAAGAAAAGTTAAATCAATACCCCCATATGTTTGTTAGATGATCTCCATGTTATTTTGATCCACCTCAAGACGGGTCATTAGTTAGATTGTAAATAATCGAGTATGTAAAAGTTCAAGTGTAGGGGTGTATCTAGAAAACCCCCATGATGTATTATATGTTTAAGCAATGGCAGGGCAAAAGTGTACGAAAAAAATTGTATATAAAAAAAAGTAAAAAAAATGTACGGGCTGCCATTTGCTTATGTTTATGTTTATATTAGAGTCAAGAAAAGAAAAAGAAAGAGATTGATGTAGAGTTGTGTAGAGTTTGTATATCTTCGTCTGAGTCTTGGCTTAGCAACCAAACCAGCGTGTATTCGTATAAATAATTAGCTAACCCTTCCACTCCAAATTCACCCAAAGCCACCCAAATGTATCCCATCCGTTTCTGTTTCCATTATATGTTATCTTACACCTACACCCCACAACCCTTTAAAAGACCTCTTAGATAGTAATGAATAATGCTTGCGCCTAGCGGTGGAGGTTTGATCCTTTACCAAGCCTATGGTAATTTATATGCTATGACAGGTAATGAGTGTTGATTTTCCGTTTCCCCATTATGTTATAATTTATTATACACCCGAGAGAAAGAGAGAATCCCAAACACTTATGTGAGGTGCTAGTGTATGCTTTCCGTGCTTTTAATTACGAGGTCTAGAAGGTTGTGTTGTAAAATACTTTTAAAGAGTAGGTTAAATGACCCTCATATTGCTATTGTCTAGGTAGAAAAGCCTATTTGCTTGAGGATAAGCAAATCCCAAGTGTAGGGGTATTTGATGAGGTGTCATTTTATACACTATTTCGGGGTCATTTAACCCCCTAAATCATGCAAATATGCCCAGATTATGTGCTTAATCGTTTGTTTTTAGGTTTTTAGCACTTGGATGGCATTTGGAGGGAATACACGTGACTTGGGCTCATTTGGAGAAGAAACAGACGAGATTACAGACCTACACCAAATCCTTGAAGAAATATTGCTTACAGGGCGTGGAGACGGCGTCGCAAGCATAAAGCGACGCCGTCGCGATCCATCTAGTGACGGCGTCAGAGATTTGGTGACGGCGTCAGGACGTGGCCGACTTAATGAGGATCTAGAATCATCCACGTAGCGACGGCGTCAGGATTACAACGCGACGCCGTCGCAGCGATATCTCTATATATACTAAACCGATTTTAGGGTTTTAAGTGTGTAACTTTGTATAACTTTTGGGAGACGAACCCTAGCTCTTGTAGCAGCTTCATAGGTCGTTTTTAGGGCCTCAAAACCCTATTGTACTACCTTGAATCCATGTTTTAATCCAAGTAAGGTTATTTATCTTTAATCATTCAATATGTCTATGTGTTGTGTGATTGATTTATCTCTTTGCTTTCTTTATAACATGCGAGGCTAAACCCTCCTTTGTATTTGCTTATGATTGCATGAAAGTCGGATTGTAGATCCTTTTACTGTTGCTTCTTGATTGATGATTGTGCGCGTTAGGTTCTAGAAAACTAGCTTTTGTCTGTATCGCTGTAGACACGTCTAGGGAAACGCGAGTGCGTAGAAAGGATACCATCGGGTAACAGTCTTCATACTACCTTACTTGTGCGTTGCCCTAACGGAATATTAAATAGACGGCGGGTTCGTGTAATCCGTTCATGACCTAGGAAATACTTACACATATCATCACAAGTGTGACAAGGCAGCAGGATTAGGAGAAGCAATCTGATAAGTAATGCATGATTAAGTAAATACATTTAATTATCATAAAGTTATCACCAGTAGATTAGATATCAGTTTAGTTAATTAGTTAAACAAACCAACCTCTCAAACCATAGATTTACATGCTTTCCTATAAATATAAAAACACAAAAAGGGGGAGCATGAATATGTTCCATTATCGGCTTGTATAAATCAGACACATTTTCTCCCAAATTTTTCTACCATATTTAAATCAATTGAGATCCTAAATCTCAAAGGGTTTGAAATTTTTGATCGGGGGAGAGAATGTGATTTTAATATGAAAATCTGATAAAAAATGTGATCTTTTGGACTCAGTGTGGCTCTCCCATTGTGCTTAAACTATTTCGAATTCAATGCACATTTTGAGGGGGAGCGAATGGTTATGATGGCAATTGTGGAAATACCAAAGGACCGACCCTGTAATATCTATTAAGTTATAAGGATGGTAAGGTAGGTATCGTTCCCACATCTGCAGAGACGGAGGGATCTCCCCAGGGACAATTCACCTTGTTAGTGTAGAAGTCCTTAGGTATGATTAAAAAGGAGTAACGTGAGAATAAGGGAAAAGTGCGGACTGAGATGGAGCTAGTACTGGAACATACCCAACAAGGTTCTAGTAATGAAGTATCGGTAAGCACTGAAGGGGTTGAAGAATGAAAAAGAAATGTTAAGATAAAGGATGAAAAGAAAGCAGCCCTCGTTAAACATTAGGCAGAAACCGGGTCACTACATATGCTGTCAGAAATCACTTGGTTGAATTGCTGACCAAATTAAAGACAGTATCATTTGGACCCCAAGTGATTAAGATGCACAACCCTCCCTTGCTACTCAAGATCCCTTAAAGGATTAGTTGTTATTTTCTACGAGATCAATAAATTTCTATCGTCTCTTTCACTTGAGTTAGACGATATTAAAAAGGTGGGCAAGTCCGCTCTGCCTCCGATAACTAAAACAAAAGTGCACTATTGAGTCTAGAGCTTGAGATCATCATAATATCTCGTGTAGGACACTAATACAACTATTGCCTTGTTCATTACACACTGTGATGACAAGCAAGTTCTTAAGAGGTCCTAAGTATTATCCTGAGGTATTGCAGAACATCAACTGTGATACGTAAGTACTCACAATGAAGATGGAAATCCTTCTAGAGCCATCATCAAACAAGCTCTTGGTAGGTAACTTGTGAGATCCTCTTAAGGATCAAACTTGTGACAACTGGAAAACAACGATGGGGCGATTCCAAGTGAATCAAACTTGTTCTAGTATATGAATTGACGAGTTGTTTTTGAAAAACCTTTCGATGTGCTCAACAACTGATTTTCGAGCACATTGACTGTGTATATTTTCAAAAAACAAATGTGTTTCTGATGAAATTTGATTTTATGATATAAAACTTTTGATGCGTCACAAAAACTCTTTTCTGAGTGACACACGACTAATTTTCAAATCAATTTCTCATTAATCAGTGGGTTTCTAATTCACTGGTTCACTCACTCCGTGCTTTGTCTACTTTGAGACGCTCCGGTTTGAGAACGACTAGCACAGCTGCAAAACCCTGCCAAGGAAATCCTTTGGAATTCTACCTGATCACAGGCAATATTTATACTGATTAACGGGGAAACGTGGTTCTTGCAACCTTATTCAACGAAAGTGAACAAAGACACTTTCGTTTGTTTATTACTAACATATGCATGCAGGAATCCCGACGGTAGCAGATGCTGGCAAGAGACACATCGATTCATGACCCCATGCTCACACCACATATTCTTAATCATGGACATTATGATAACTGAAAGACCTACAACACAGCTTCCGCAACTCTGATGCTTGCTATCATGATCCAAAAATGTGTGAGCATGCCGGTCCGAAGGTCACAACATCACATGAAGGCAACACTACCACAAGGATGATTTGGAGATTTACTGTAGCTGATGATCTCAAAGAATGCTCATAGATCACACAAGTCAAAGGAACTAAGCTCAGAGATCATACATACGTACAAAGTGATCAAGATATGAAGATCAAAGACTACGAGCCAGAGTCAAAGATCAACTCATAGATTGCTAGGATTCAATTTGTATTTCTGGGGTGACCTCCCTTAGGGGGAGATTGTTAGATATTAGAAAATCCATGTAAAGATCGGTTCACCCTTGTACTGTCTAGCATAGGTTAGCTCGGTAGCCTTAATTTACATCCTTTAATTACCCGTATGACTTATGTGTTGGTCGAGATCTTTACCCACATTGTTAGCCACTGCATGCCCACTTAGGGGCATCAAACTCTTGTATTTATACACCCTTTCTAGCCATAGGAAGTGGTTGGTTGTTTCAATTTATCAAACACACACATAAGGTGTAGTTTCTCTCACTAGAACTTACTTTCTCTCTCTACAAAAGTAGGCCTACCCCTTCTAAAAAATTAATTGTGTTATGAATATCAATATCCTACATAGGTATACCTTTCCTTTCTAATACAAAATGATACTTCTTAGTAACGGCAAATCCAACTGGATTGGAATTTTTAACTAGCACAAAATCCAACCCACTTAAATTGTAAGGTTCGCCTCTAGATCTTAAGGAATTCGGGTGTCCATCTTTGATACCCAAGATAATTTTTTCCTTTACCTTGTTTGAGTTAGGGTTAAATGCAGTCATATGTGTCTATTCCGTCGTTACGGATGTGTACGCATGGTCTTTGTCGCCTTTTCTGGAACATTAGTATTGGTATAAAGTTATATGAGTGGGCCGGTAATTTAGTAGCTCTAGAACTTGTGTTTGATCATCGTTTACTAGATCCGCAGTGAGGTTAATTTATAGACAAAGTCGTATGATAAGAGGTGAAATAAATCCCTATGAAATCATGTATCTGCAGCACTCGCTTTTAGTGTTGAGATCCCTAATGTATCCCATGAGCAAGAAAAATGTGCTCGATGAAGAAGAAGTTTTGTGCCAGCCTTAGTTATCATAGCATCTGGAATGAAAAGAATTCAAAAAAAAGAGAAAAAGAAAAAGGAAAAAAATAATAAAGTTCAAAGTATAAGGCAAAGTTCTGGCACATGGAATCAAGTATCTGCTATTCACCCTCATCATTATCACGTTTTGCCTCTTTGAGATTTTCAGTCTAGTGCTCACGCCGCATACGGGCATGTTTATGTGTATAGTATAAGCATATGGTAGCGACCTAGATTATGTCTATGCAATTGAGTGATTTCACAAATATAAAACCCTATCTGAGTGACTCGTGTAAATTAAAAAACAAACACTTTCCCTACGTGAGGTGCTTTGTCATATGTTAATGCCTGGAAAAGTTATAAAACTGGTAAACACTTGTTAATGCTAAAATGATTTTTTCTCCATGTCACGATAAATGATCTTGTTTTTTCGCTTTGATTGCTTGAGGGCAAGCAATAGCTAAGTGTGGAGGGATTTGATAACGGCAAAATTATACATGTTTTCGGCGGCGTCATTTGCATTTATTTGATCATTTCTCATGAAATTTCGGTACTTAATCAATTATATTTGCTATTATTTGTTTAGTATGTGTCGTGGAAGAAAACGAAAGAATACACGAAGATAAGAAGCTTAAACGAAGAAGTAAACTCAAGATAAAGATCCCCTGACACCTGTTCACTGTTTTGGCCATAACTGAAGCATACGAACTCGGATTGAGTTGATTCAAGCGGCCACGGAAAGAGAATTCAATTATCTACAACTTTGGAAAAGGCCCACTTGCTGAAAATACCAAAAGTGCGCTCGTACTTGCCCAAAAACTGGCGCACTTTCTGTCTAATCAGCCTTGTTCACTGTTTTGATCATAACTCAGTCATACGAACTCCGTTTTAGTTGATTCAAGCGGCCACGCGAAGAGAATTCAGTTATCTACAACCTCGAGAAAGACCAAGTGCTCAAAGTACAAAACGTGCGGCGCACTTCTAAAAAAGTATGACGCACTTCTGTTCGAATTTAAGAGAATTTAATGCCATTAATTAGGACATCATTTACACCTCAAGTACGCCGCACTTATTTGTAAGTGCGTCGCACTTGGCCCTCGAAATAGCCTATATAAGGCCCCTTTACCTCTCATATCTTACACAACTCTCACACACAATCCCCCATTCGTTTAGAACCCTTAGAAAGGGTGTTTTTGATGATAAAGGCCTGAGAACCTTTGATCCAAACCACCCTGATAACACAAATCATCACCACCATAGAATCAAAAGTTCTTAAAAAAGTCTAGATAGTCATTGTTGATGGTTTCTCTTTCATTTGTTTAGGTTTTTGATCCATCAAAGAGGCATAGTTGTAGTGTTATTTCGAATCTATAAGCAATTGTGACGGAATTGTTCATAGTTTCCGGATTTTGCTTTGAATATAATAAAGTGTTCTTGGGGAATTCTTGTGAAATCACCATACTTTGCTCTTGGAATTGGTATGAATCTTGTTACTCTTTTGAATATAATCATTTGTTGAAAATCCCGTGATGATTTATGTGTTTTGTTACTCTGATCATGGAGTAGTAATCTTATGTTTGTTTGGGCATATTGTGATCTTGGATATAGAGTGTTTGGATAAGAGTTTATTGAATTGGTAAAACCTATTTTATACAAGAATATAGGCCGAAAGGGTTCTTTTATATATGTGTTTAATCATTCCACTTAATATATTGGTTATAATAACTTATGAAGGCCGAAAGGATTTGTTGTTATTAATCAATATAATCACTAGTTATATTTAAAGGCCGAAAGGATTTATAACTTGTGATAACTTTATTTTCTAAACTTATAAACAATATTCCAAATACATCATTATCAAAGTGATCATTGCCTAAACAAACATACCTTAATCATTTGATTGAATCATCCTTTTATTGCTTTCTTTGCATTATTCGATATATGCTCGTCTTGGTTAATTTGATCCGTGACAATCATCTTAGCCTTAGCACCTTAATTACAAACTGTGAAAACTTCAATTCCCTTGGAACGACCTGGACTTACCTAAAAGATATATTATACACGAACGGGTATACTTCCCGAGTGTTGTGTTTTTAGTAAAAATCGGTATTTTTAGTATTATAAATTTAAAGCTTTTGAAACACACGTCACTTATTATGGTTAAAAATCCCACGGCTTATTTTGATTTTGGCTTATTGGTTTGTTAAGCTTGTTCTTCTCTTGCTCTACTAGTTAAATAAGTTCTAGTGTTGTCATTTCATGTCCTAGATAAGCTCCAAGTTAGATTTATAAGCTTATTCAATTCGGCTTATTATTGTTTCTATGTGGCGGTTTGTTTAGTCTTTGGAGATTCACAAAGATAATCATGTTATTTTGTGTTTTGTAATCCTCCAGTTACTTAGTTTAAAGCCTCACTAGCTTATTTGAGAAGTTAAGTAGCTTATTTTGCTTATTTTGGCTTATTTTGAATTATGTTTCTAAGTGGTGGTTTGAACATATAAGATTAGTTTAATAGTGGCGGTTTGGATTAAGAAAGGGACATCTTTGTTTGTTTTCTAAGGTTAAGGATAAAAAACAAAACCCTCGAAAGAGACTTGTACTTTATTGAAAATGACCCGTAGCGGTTTTCTTTCTTTTGTAGCGGTTTGGTTTTGTTTATTGTAGTAGCGGTTTACTCTTCAAAAGAGGTAGATGGTTTACATGTTGATCTAGCGGTTTGATACAGGTACAATTGAAGAAAATTCTCTAAGGTCCTTTAAGAAACGTCACTCTGCCTATTTTACCCCCTGGTAGCGGTTTGATTACAATCTGCCAACTGTTTGGTAAATAATAACTAGCAGCGGTTTGACATTGGAAAATAGGCAACGGTTTGATAAGTTCAAACAGGTGGTGGTTTGTTCAAATATTTAGCCAACGGTTTAGTGATCATTGTCCAACGGTTTGAGATTGTTTGCCAGCGGTTTGAGTTTCTCAAAGACAGCGGTTTGTTAAAACTATTAGGCAACGGTTTGGACTGATTTTGGTGGCGGTTTGACTTAGCTAATTGGTGGCGGTTTGACTAATATAAACAATACCGAATTTCATTCTCACTTGAACCAATTTCGGTAATTCAATTTTGGTAAAAGACCAATTTTGGTGAACTTCAATTTTGGACAAAACGGACCTTGGACTTTTAATGATAATTAATTAACCATAACAAAAAACGAACCACAATAACAATCAAGGACTTAAAAGACTTTTAATTCAACTCAAACAAACCTTAATCTCAATCAATTTACATTCACGGTTTTCTATTAATTTTGTAAAATCTCGCGAAAGACTCAATTCTTTTCTCGGTTTTAATCATAGACTTGTAAAATCCCATGGACGTTATTGTATTCGTTTTACCACAACTTCAATCACAACACATCTACTTAAGATCCTTCAATCATTTTCACTTCGTAATTTAGCAATCATTTATCATGACAAATCCAATTGTAACTTCCACAACTGACAGTCAAATGCATAACAACATCATGGCAGCTGGTTCAAGGGATCGTCCACCAATGCTTGCAACAGGACGATATGCACAATGGCAATCACGTTTCTTAAGACCAAATGGTGATGCCTTAAGGAAATGCATTCTCGAAGGTCCTTACACTCCTTCTACTGTCATAATTCTAATTGTGCCAGCAACGGATAATTCTCCAGCAGTTCCTGAACGAACAACAGTTGAGACAGTCCTGAATATGTCTCCTGAAAACAAAGCTCATTTTGAATCAGAAAAGGAAGCGATTCATTTGATATTGACTGGAATTGGAGATAAAATATACTAAACTGTTGATGCATGTAAGACAGCTCATGAAATGTGGGAAGCTATCGAAAGGCTACAACAAGGTGAATCCCTCAACATTCAAGATGTCAAGACAAACTTATTTTGGGAGTTTGGAAAATTCACCCCTCACGATGAAGAAACAATGGAGTCATATTACACAAGGTTTTACAAGCTGATAATGAAATGATCAGAAACAATTTGATAGTTTCTACGATGCAAGTCAATGTTTAATTTCTTCAACAACTTCAACTAGAATGGTTAAGGTTTTTAACAATTGTCAAGCAACAACACAAATTGGATGAAGTTTCATACCACAAGCTCTTTGACATTCTGAAATAATATCAAAAGGAAGTTAATGAACTCCGTGCTGAAAGAATAGCCAAGAATGCTAACCCATTAGCACTTGTTGCCACTGATCAACCATATCAAGATCCTTATTATCAAGCACCAAAGTCTCACAAATCATATGCACCAACATCAAAAGCATCACTTCCAACTAGATCTCAAGCAACTACAAGACACAATGGCAAAGAGATAGCTAAACCTATCACACCTCCATCTGAGTCAGCTTCTGAAGAAGACAGTGATCCTGAACAAGCTCAGAAGGATAAGGAAATGCAAAAGAATTTGGCACTCATTACAAAGTATTTCAAGAAGATCTACAAACCTACCAACAACAACCTCTAAACTTCCTCAAACACCAGAAACAAGAATGTGGAAACTACTTCAAGATACAAGAATGACAATCAAACTGGACAGTTTGGGAATTAGAGGACAATGACTGTTGCTAGGGCTAGGGGGACTGTAGGTGGTGAGGTAGTGCAGCAGTTTGGGATACAGTGTTTCAACTGTAAGGAATTTGGTCATTTTGCTAAGGAATGCAGGAAGCCAAAAAGGGTTTAAGACTCCACGTATCACAAGGAAAAGATGTCGCTGTGTAAACAAGCTGAGAAAGGTGTTCAACTACAAGCAGAGCAATCTGATTGACTAGCAGATACGGATGAAGAGATTGATGAACAATAATTAGAAGCACATTACAGCTATATGGCAAAGATCCAGGAGGTTCCTATAGCAGATTCAGGAACTAATTCTGAGCCATTAGAACAGGTACAATATGATGCTGGATATAATGTGTTTGCCAATGAAATATAACATTCTGAGCAACCTGAATCCATTATTAACACATGTGTAGTGGAAACGGGTGATAGTAATGTCATTCCTGATTCACCGAATATGTGTGATCATGATATTCAGAATGACCAAAATGTTGTAGAATGTGATGATGAGCGTGTTGCGCTTGCTAATTTAATTGCAAATTTAAAACTTGATGTCGATGAAAATAAAAAAATTCAAAAGCAATTAAAGAAAGCAAATGTATCATTGACTCAAGAATTGAATGAGTGCAAATCTATTCTTGCGGAAACTAGTAGAACTCTGGGGGAATCTAATAGTATTCGGGATAGTTGCCTAGTTGCACTTCAAAATAAACAGACTGAGTTTGAGAGGTACAAGAACCTAAATGACCGTACTATTGACTATGAGAAACTTGAAAATAAGTTAAATGAAACTCTAGGACTATTAGCTCAAAAAGGCATTGACATTAAAGACGGTTTAAAACTTAAAGCCTACAAAATTTTAGTTGTCAAATAGAAACACGATGAGTTAGTCAAACAGAGTCTTTTAACTAAGTCACATTACGCAGGTCTTGTCAAAGAGAAAACAAAGGTAATAACGGATTTGAAGCTTAAGGAAGAAAAGGATATTGACAAAATAATTTCTATGGAAAAGCAATTAAAGTTTTTGAATGAAATTATTTACAAAAGGAGTCAATCAATCCAGACCATTCATATGTTAGCACCTAAATGCCCAACATTTAATGGAAGACCTACCTTTGAAAATCCCATGTACCTCAAAAAGGCTCAATCTGAGATACCATGTTTATATGAGATCCCACATGACCAATCTGATCCTGCAAATAGACTCGTCCTCGATAGGGAAGAGACACTGACTCTTGAAAGAGAGAGTCGATCAAAATTGAATAAAGACTTAGTGAAACTATATGACTATACAAAGTTAAATAGTCTTTATGAAATTTTTAAGCCCCGACACATGAATATCTTATTCAGTTACACATGCAAATGAAATAAGAAAGAAAATGTGTAGAAAATCATTTGTGAAAACGAAACCAAATATTTTCAAAAACATAGATTTCTTACCAGTGTCCAAATCAATAAGTAAAAGTAGACAAGCATATAATGTCATGACGAACAACATAAATCATCTTAGAGAACTTGTCGATCAAGCTTGGTTAAAACATTCAAAGGATCATTTTCGTGCCCTAACTGCTCATGATATGGAAATCCTAATAAAGACATGTTTGATGCCTCTTGCCCTTAAGACACAGAATGATAGTTTCGTATTTGTTCATGAACTTAAGCAAGAAATGCATGCTGATTTAAAGTACGTTGAATCCCTTGAAAAAGAAATTGACGAACTTAAATCTGATAAAGCAGAATTTTCAAGCATGTATGATATGCTCTTGCAAGAATGTGTCTAATGATGTTATGTGTTCTTATTTGCATTCGTTATCTGATTTAGATGCGCACACTGAATTGCAATGCTTATATCTTCATAAAGTTAAAGTATGTGACTGTCTTGCACAAAAGCTTTTGAAACAAACTGAATTTGTTAGTAAAGAGGTTTATACTAAGCTTTTACGAAGTTTTGCTAAATTAGAAAAACACTCGATTTCTCTTAAACTCGCTTTACAACAATGTCAAGAACAACTAAAACATGACACAGTTTGCAAAGAAAAAGCGTCAACGTATTTCTAAAAGAACGTAAACAATATTTTGAAATACTAGATTTGAAAACTAAATTGCAAGACAATGACATTTCCATATGTGAGTTAAAGAAACTCATTGAAAAATGAAAAGGACAATCTGTGGAAACTAAGTTTGATAAACCATTTGTTGTTCGACAACCAAATGCTCAAAGGATTCCAAAACCATCAGTTTTAGGTAAACTGGCTCCTTTTTTCAGATTCTCTTGAGAAAAAACACTTTTCAAAGAGAAAGTCGGTACCCAAAACTAATGTGTCAGAAGGTTTATCAAAAACAGTCACTGCACAGAATTTGCCTCAAACAGCAAGTCAAGCTGTAAGAAACACAAATGTGATTAAACTAGGCATGTATCGAATTGACACTACGACAACACAAACTAGAGCACCACAGTTGGCTCAGACCTCTAGGAATACTAATCCTCGCGTGTCTACATCTACAGGAGTAAATCACAGAACTATTGTTAGCAGATCACAGCTTAAGAGCAATTAACTGGAAGAAAAGGTCATGCCAAACACTAGTCAAGGGAAGTTTAAGAAGACTGAAGTAGAAGACCACCATAGGATTTCTAGTGTTTCTAATCAATCAAAGTCCGTAACTGCGTGTAATGACAGTTTAAAATCCAGAACTTCGAATGTTAATGATGTTTGTGCTACTTGTGGAAAATGTGTGTTTAATTCGAATCATGATGCTTGTATTTCTAAATATTTAAATGACGTTAATGCTAGAACAAAGAAGCCTAAGGTAGTGCCTATAAGTACTAGAAAACCCAAAAGTCAAGCGAACAAATCTGTTGCAACAC
>BQNB010134322.1:0-18329 GCA_026074375.1 Tanacetum coccineum | reverse complement strand
ATCACTAAACTAATCTAGGGTGCAACATTTAAGTAGTACGCTCAATTGCTCGGTCGTGATTAGCTTCGTAACATAAGCTTGGCAATGATACACATCTCCACCGCTAAAGCTAAGGAGAAACAAGTCAAAAGCTAAATTAGGCTAAGAAGGCTTAAGGATGATCATTCAACAATCTTTCACCATAAGTACCACACCAACAAGGCAGCTATATCGTACATACACGGCCGTAACGACAGAATAAACACATATAATCCGATCACATCCTTGTTCGTGTTTAACCAGCGGTTAGGATGAAGAATGATATAGGTTAGGGAGCTTCTAACTTTTACCGAATGTTGTTATCCAACAAGGTAGCTGAGACATGCATACATGGCCGTAAAGATGAAATAGACATGCATGCTCGAACAAGTCCTCATTCGAGTGGACATTAAGGTTAGTTGCTTGGAAAGAGAAGTAAAATGGGTATTAAACAAAATTCACGAAACAAATAGATTAAAGCCAACAAATAAGGTACGGTTGCTAGTAACTTTCCCTCGACCGTTCCATGACAAACACTCAAACATATAGACAAACGCCTCGATCACAAAAATGACACAGACAACCTAAGTTGGCGTTCCCATAACAGTCAACTTCCTTTACAACCCTTTCTTTACAAACATTTATAGAATAAGTGGTGATATTGGCCACTTTTTACAAGACTTTACATCGTTGATTTTTGTATCGTATCAACGAATAATCTATCCTTCCAAGTAATTCCTTGGGTATACACTTCTTTTGAACCGACTATGTTTCTTCCTTCTTTTTTTGCTTTTTCTCTTCTTTTTTTAAAAAAACAATACATCATAAATCTCAGTTTAATTCCACCGTCTTCACTATCATAATTTATCCGGATATTCTTTTCCTTGTGGTACTTCTTCTTCGGACATGATTCATAATCGTGAAAGTATCAAAACTTACGAGCTAAATAATTCTCCCATTGCATTGTGCAATTTCCTGACCATTACATAGATAGAAAAATTTCACTTTGACACAAGAAATACAAGACTTTACACAAAAGCAACTAGCAACATTGATTAAAATAGGTTTAATCTACAAGGTAGGCTAAGGCGTAAAGGTGTAACAAAACATATAATATGGTGTAGAAAAAGAAAGGAATGGCTCAACAGGTTGTTCTACGGGATTTACTCTATTATGAGAGTAATAAAGGGTTATACGAGAGTTAACTAACCAGTGTAGCTAGTTAATTTTACGACATGTAGGCTATTTCGTTTAATCCTAGAAATTTATTAGTTCAACATGTTCCTCCATCTAAATCCATAGTACTAATCATTGCGGTCTCGAGTGATATACCAGGCTAAGTTCTAAAGTCCACTACATCACCGGCACACTCATAATTTTGTGGAATTTTATAGATAGTTGGAAACGGAATAGGCTTAATTCTCACAATATGTATCAAGGGTTATAGTGCGCTAGGTAATGTAACTAGTGATTTTTACAAAAGTCATGCTGAATTTTTTCTAAATTTGGCCGTTTTTAAGCACTTTGCATGTTATTTTGTAAAAAGAAGACAAGTACGTTCTAATTCTCCATCCCCCCACTTAAGTTATACAACGTCCTCGTTGTATAGATAAAACAATTAAATAATAAGGGAAAATAGAATTAGAACGGAAAACTCCCTGATGTTTTGCTCGTGATAATTCTCCAAGATGAGTCCTTGAGCAAAAAGTGTGTTGACTAGGGCTTCAGCATGCCCGGATAAGTTCAACACATGTCTTTTTCAGCATATACCATATCATAGTTTCAGCAAGGTCCTGTATAAAAGATTAGAAGACAAGTGTAAATTCTATCTCACTACAATGGTACAAGAAAACAATTAAACACACAACTATTCAGGGATCAATACGCCGTATCCCAAACCCTAGGATACGCCGTATTATTCCTGTAGAAATAATTAAATTACTAGAAATTAAATATTTAGTTTTAAAAATTGATAACGTCCAGACAACTCTATATGCCGTATCCAGAGGGGTTCGATACGCCGTATAGAGTGTCTGGGAAGACATACTCGTGCAACAAACAAATAAAATGCGAAAAACAATTAAAATGATCGGGTTGTCTCTCGGGAAGCACTTTTGTTTCAGCTGTCTTTAAGTTCGACCTTTTTCCAATTTAATCACATCCTTATAAAATAATTTAGGGTCGAACGGGATGCCAAACGGCACATACAAATTTATAATAAGAAAGAATAGCATTCCATTTACGTAATATTCCCAGATCACAATGTTTATTTTTAAGTTCATGACAAAACTTCATGTTTCAAAAGTTTTAATGATTTTATCGTGACTTGTTTTAAAAAGCCCATTTTCCCATGTGTAATTTCATTACCCTCAGATGACTGTATTATACCGATATCGTTATCATCATTGTCTTTTTCTTATTTTGAATCATCAGGATGAATGATGTTGAATAGATCATTGAAGCGCGAAACAATCTCTTCATCATATTCAGACAATGATGCTTCATCAATTAAATTAAATTCATCGATACGTTCAGAACTTACAAGAGGTTTAATGTCAAGATCTGATTTAGACGTTAAGCCATCGTTATAAACAATAGCTGGAAATTCATTTTCGAAATATTAAAGTATTTTAATCATCAAAATAATCAACCGTAGGGTTAGGCGACAAAGGTTTATCATTTCCCAAATCTGTTTTTAAATCATTGACAGAAATTATTTTATACGAAAATGAATTTTCATCAAAAATTACCGTGTAATCTTCGTTATCGGATTCGTCTAATGAAATTCTGAAATCTACCTCGTTTCGTTAGGAGGACATACCGTGGGTTCAGACGGGATTGCTGCTAGTGTATTATCAAAGACTATGGCCAGGAATTTGGTTTCGAAGTCAATGGAACAGTCGTCCTCATCTTCATAGTTCTCAACTTTCTCGAACGTGGAGGTTTACCAATTGAATGTTTTACAATGTCTTCGAGCTTTTTTTTCTTCAAGTCTCATGTATTCCTCCACGGTGATATTTGGGTCGTCTGTTTTTTCTGTAATCAACTTGCAATAGAGAAAAAAGGTAAAATGGACTAATACACCATATTCAATAAATTGAATACGTCATATTGAGCAATGCAGGAATTTAAACAAAGAATTTAAACATACAATGAGAATAAATACAAACAGAATTTAAATAATTTAATTACACTAAACTAAATTAATTAATGATTAGAAATACTGATAAGAATAAGGTTTAATTAATTCACTCCCCGGAACGGCACCAAAAACCTGATGTGCTGTCGTGTAGGGTCAATTATTTGATTATCAAGTTTTAAATTTATATTTAGCCGACAAACCTAAAACAACACTTTAACGAGCAGTGTACCCGGTCAAGATGGAGTTCGCGGTAAGTAGGGTGTCGAACACTAAGAGTGAAACATTAATCCTATATTCTATCAGTATTTTAATTAGTCTATTTACTCCAAATTGACTATTTGCTGGTGCGCAAAGGGGACCTTAGAGCATGCAAGGACTGTAGGGCCTTCCCAGGAGAGACATGCTCATCGCGACACAGATTGGTAATTGTGGATGTACTTTTAGGGAGGAGGTGACACAGAAGGGAGGCGACAAGGAGTTCGAGGATTTTATGGAAGAACTTGAAAGGGGAGGTGGTAGAGACTTTTAGAGCTATTATGTCCAAAATACTTACGGCTTTAGAGGAGGACATGTTCTTGTCGGTTAACGCGATCAGATGTGAACACCTTGGATAGAGTTATTAGAGATGTTGCAAAGGATCCTTCGGTGTGGCTAGTGAGTCGGCTAGAACTCATTCAACGCACAAGGAGTCTTGGTGGTTTGGTGAGGAGGTGCAAACCAAAGTAGTGACGAAGCAATCTAGGTTCAAAGAACTCTTTGCGTGCAACGATGGAAATCAAGAGGACATTGACTTGGCTAAGGAGAGGTATAAAGTTCAAAGAGAAGCAATTATAGCAGACTAGCCACCAAGAAGAAAATAGACAATGGCATATAAAGAATTTTTTTTGTGTTTTTTTTGTTTCTTGCTTGTATAGGATAGACTTGGACTCAAAGAGGAGACAAATGATTCCTATACTCAAGATTGCTAAAGCTCGAGACAGAAAGAGAATGGATATAGGAAATGTGAGATATATCAAGGACGAATGTGGTCGAACCATTGTGAGGGAAGAAGACATTAAGAAAAGATGGGGAGAGTATTTCTCATCTCTTTTTAATGAGTCTCCTCCCATCGAGAGCAGACCCGAAAGGAGCGGGGATGTAGGAAGCTCTAGACATCAAATGCATTATGACTGCTACTACTCGAGGATCAACCAAGAAGAAGTGAGGGCTGCATTACAGAGGATGGGGAGAAACAAAGCCGTAGGCCCCGACCAGATTCCTATCGAAGCTTGGAGGTGCTTGGAAGATGAGGGGTGAAGTGGCTGACATGCCTCTTCAATAAGATCTTCTTAGGCGCAAAGATGCCGAATGAATGGAGGCTTAGTAAAGTCATTCCAATTTACAAGAACAAGGGTGACGTGCAAGCATGTAGCAACTATAGGGGTATCAAGCTCTAGCCACAAAAGGAAGCTTTGGGGAGAGAGTTATCTGAGAGAAGGTCTAAGAAGAAGCAGACGTGGGGTGTTAGAGAACCAATTCAGTTTTATGCCGTGATGGTCAACGACCGAGGTAATTCACCTACTCAAAAGCCTTATGGAGAAGTATAGGGAAAGACAAATGGATTTGCATATGGCTTTTCTAGACCTAGAAAAGGCCTATGACAGTGTTACGCATGAGTTGTTGTGGAGAACCCTAAGAGATAAGGGAACACCAAGGAGATACTTAAGAGTCATTAAGGATATGTACGAGGGGGTGAAGACCCGCGTACGAACCACAATGGGGAGCACAGAGTTTTTCCAGGTGGAAGTAGGCCTCCACCAGGGCTCAGCCATTAGTCCATACCTTTTCACCTTAATACTGGACGAGCTTTCGTGGGGGATTCAAGAGAGCATCCCTTGGTGCATGATATTTGCAGATGATATTGTGTTGATCGCAGAGTCGGCTGAAGGGTTAAATAACATAATTGAGAAGTGGAGGGAGGCTCTAGAAGACAATGGCCTACGGGGAATACCTTGAATGTGATTTCGGTAGGTACGAAGTACTCCACCAAGAAGTGAATATACGTATCGGAGACCAGATCCTTCAACCAAAGGAGTCTTTTAGGTATTTGGGGTCAGTGATTCATAGATCTGGAAGGATAGACGAAGATGTTGCTTACCGTATTAGAGTAGGTTGGATGAAATGGAGGGCGGCCTCAGGAGTCTTGTGTGATAGGAGAATCCCCTTAAAGCTAAAGGGAAAATTCTATAGGGTCGTAATTAGACAAGCTATGTTGTATGGCTTAGAATGCTGGCCGATCACGAAAGCTCAAGCAAACAGGGTGGAAGTGGCAGATGAGACATGTTGACGGTGACTTTGGTATAAACCTGGTAGGAACATGATACCCAATGGAGTTTTCAGAGCAGAACTTGATGTCGATTCTATAATTGACAAGATGAGGGAAGGAAGGTTGAGATGGTTTGGGCATGTCAAGAGGAGACCAGAAACTGCCCCTGTTAGGAGAGTAGAAGCTATGTTAGTTGAAGGGCCGAGGAGGAGGGGTAGACCTAAACTTAGATGGGAAGATAGACTTAAGCAGGACATGAAGGAGCTTCTCTTGTCCGAGGACATGACCTCTGATAGGAACGCGTGGAGAGATAGAATTAGGATTAGCGGGTAGATGTAGTAGGCCTTAGATTAGGTCTTGCTTTTAGGAGCATAGGAGCTGCGTAGTAGCTTGGCCTTGTGTCCCTTAGCTAGTTTGCCTTCTAGAGCCTAGGAGCCCCCCTTTTTTGCTTCTCCCTTAGGCTTTGCGTATAGGATTGTAGGTCCTTCGTAGTAGCTTTGCCTTGCGTGTCTTAGGTTCTTGGGCCTTTTAGCTAGTTGCCTTTAAGCGCCTAGGAGCCTCCTTTTGCCCCGCCCCTAGGTTTGCTCCCCATAGTGCCCTCTTAGGCTAGTCACCTTTAGGCAGATAAGAGCCCCTTTTTGCTCTTTTGGGCATAGGTGTTGTTGTCTCTTGTGTGCCGGTATGCTTGTTTGCTCTGCATGTGCTGCTTGTCGTGCTCTTGTTGTATGTCGTTGGGATTGTTTGCTCTATTTGTTTGTCTGGTTTGAGCTGTGGGCCCTTAATGGGAGCCATCTTGTCTTTGTTTGTGTCTCTCTTGTGTTATGCTTGTTTCGTTGTCTCTTGTTTGCTTATATGCCTGTTTGGTTGCGTTTTCTCTTGGCCGTTTATATGCGGATCTTGTGCTCTTCGCTTGTTTTGGGTTGTTTGTTTGCCGTGGATGTATGTTTTTGGTTGCTTGTTTGCTTTGTTTTCGTTATCTATCTTTGAGCAACACCCTAATGCACATGTTCATTGGCCGGAGGTCCCTTGGAAGCAGTCTCTCTACTTCCGGGTTTAGCCTGGAGGTAGGGGTAGGATCTGTCTACGTTCACCTCTCCCATACCCCGCTTCAGCGGGATTGGGTAAGTTGTTGTAATAAATTAGCTAGGAAAGAAAATGGTCAAATAGCCTAATACGCCGTATTCAGTATTGATGTTAGAGTCGAATACGCTGTATTGGTTTAGAAAAATTTTATACGCCGTATCCAAGAAGATGAATACGCCGTATTGAGTATTTGACTCAGAATGTTACAGCAGGCTGTAACAATGCACACAAACACACAATATGCAAAATATAAAATGTAGGAAATTAAACGCCACAAACAAGCACACAATTATGTGATTTAAACTAAACTAAAACACTAATAAATAAGAATTAAACAACTTCACTCCCCGGCAACGGCGCCAAAAACCTGATGTGTTGTCGTGTAGGGTCAATTATTTGATTATCAAGTTTTACATTTATATTTAGCCGACAAACCTAAAACAACACTTTAACGAGCAGTGTACCCGGTCAAGATGGAGTTCGCGATAAGTAGGGTGTCGAACACTAAGAGTGGAAATTTAATCCTATATTCTATCAGTATTTTAATTAATTATTTAAAATGGTTAAACCTATTGGCTTGTACGTTGTCTAATGAAATGGGGGATTCAGCCTGAGAGACTGGCACAGGTTTGGTGATGACAAATATCAATTCAATACCCCAATAAAACACCAAAAGATGAAGATAGAAGATAGAATAAGTGGTTACAAGCCAAATGATAGAAACTATATTAGCCGATATTAAATTCCGGATTCAATGCCAGTTTTGTTTGTTTTAGTGCAATGATTTACTTATCTCGAAGCGGCATATCATTCTTAAGACTTAGGCGGGACATCATCCTAAGACCTAGACACAATTAATCCTGTCACAATTAATGCATCCGCATAAAGCATCCTTTAGTTTAATTATAATCTATCTTAGAGAATTAAAGCAGTGGTGATCCTGTTAAAACTCTAGCCCAACGGGAATTTACCCACTTATTGTTTGAAGGTCGTTTATATATTGGTAGTCTACTTATTCCAATCTTTATTAGTTAATAAAGAGCATGATTGCTGAAAACATTAAACGGGTCACCTATCGGTCCAACCTAGCTCATAATCAAAAGACAAAGACAGAACGTTATTTGTGATCCTATTGGTCCAGTAATATAAGACACGATATGGAGAGCTATCCTAGTATCTAGATTACTTGGTCCGTAACACTAGACCCAGTTGAATGATAGGTCGCATATTCAAACACATAAACAAGTATGAGGTGATAAACATAATTAAACAATCAACGATAAATTAAGAAATCGATTTTAAAACAAACCAAACATTGAACTTTCATTAAGATGGCTAATACCCGAGGGTATTAGCCCACAACCATTGTAATTATACAACCGTAATCAAACAATTAAAATCAAACGATTAAGAGAGTAAAAATTACACGATGTCTTCTATGGATTCGTGATCAATGCTTGACCTTTATGGCTGATCTTCTCTTCTAAAATTCGTCTCTGATGAGTATGGTATAAAGAATATGATATTGCACACTTAAAACTCATTTTTGAGTCTTTTATTTTTCTCTTAATAAAATGGCTCGATTTCTATTTCACTTAATCCGACCTCCGGATCTTGTTCATAGGGTGAATCTATACTAACAAGACATAACTTTAATTAACGCTTCTCGTGCTTAACATTTCCAGATATTGATTAAAATGCTTAAAACCGATTATATCGTATCACAATACTAGGGAGCTTCATATTAAGGAGTTTCATCTTGGTATTACGTTCTGACTGAGTTGTTGGGTTTACGATTTAAAGTGCCCTAGCTCCTCAAATGTTTACTGAATGACTTTTGAATTATGATGGCCCGAACAGTGATACAATAATTCCAAACTCTTCAATCAAACTCATAACTCTTAAACCAAAGTTCTAAAGTACAATCTTCCTAAGACTTGACATATTCTACTCAGGTTATGTGACATGGCTGTTTACTATCATTTTACTATATCAACATTCCCTAGTTAAGATTGTGATAAGGTCATCAGCTTTCATTTTGGAATATTTATTACATCTACCTATCAGGTGAAGTTCATAGCCTCGCTTTTAAATCTTTTGAATGCTTTATAAACCCGCGAGGAGGATACATGCTTGTTACAAACTCTTTTACATACTCATTTATCTTATAACAATGTGATTGTTTTTCAATGACTTAGTGAGTTCATAGCCTCACTTTTAATCTCTTTAATGCTTTCATAAACCCGCAAGGGGGATACATGCTATAAATAACGAATATAAATGTTTTACCAGACTATATGCTATCCTGATATATTATTGCCTAGGTACATAGAAGTATCTCTTTGGGTAGTATCTCCCAATATCTCTTTAATATCTCTTTATTACCTCTTTATGTGATTCATGAGTTTAGGGTGATAATACTGTTCACTATGACAATAATGTTCTTCATAACGATTATTCCTGCAATACTAACATTTCTAATTATGACAACTTGTATTTAACTATTACATTTCAAACCTATGAATTTCACTCAACCTTTGTGTTGACCCTTTTTAGCATGTTTATCTCAGGTAATTGAGCAAGTTGCGGTACGGAGTGGCATGGACTCGAAGATGGCTGAACTGTTATCATTCAAACATAATGTTTTAGATTTTGGGACCTGCATTTTGTAAAAACTCTGATTATAATGAATGATAACTAAAATTTTCCAACAACGTCTCTTTTAAAGTTGTTTTCTATGATTATGATTGTTGTATCCATGAAGTAATACCCCAGATTAGCTTCCGCTGCTATATTGTAAAAATGGGGGTGTTACAGATTGGTATCAGCGCCATGGTTATAGAGAACAAGGTCAAAACCTTAACTATAACCACATTTCATTTTTCAGCCATCAAGGTCCTCCGTGCCACTACATTCCGGAACAAGTACGTAAAGATACATATCTATTATACTATTACATAAATAACTTATGTTATTTACAAACTGGGTTGTTATCAGAACGATGTCTTCTCCTAATCACTCTACTTCCGATATTGAGGATGCTTTTTCCTCTATGAATATTCTTAATTATACTTCAGTCTCATCGGATTACTTCCCAGCTTCATCAGGAAGCATTTCTTTTAACTCTTCGGAAAACTCTAATATAATCCCATCAGTGATCTCACCTCTCTACAATAATCCTTATTTAAAGAACGTACAATCATTTTATGCTAAGGAATTACCTATTTCATCACCAGATCCTATTACTCCACCAGCTATTTTAACTCCATCATCGATATTACCACCATCACTACTATTTAATCCTCGATATTTCTTTGTTCCTGAAGAACTATTACCACCTAAGAAGCAAATCCATTCTCCATCTTCTTCCTCAAACTACGTTATTTAATTCATCTTGGAATCAAACTTGTAATTTGGTATCACCATCTTCCTCAGTTTATACTCCTACCCCTCCTCAGATATTTGAAATAGGAAAATGTTCAATTAAGATGTATCTGAAGCATCATGAGGAACATTACTTAGATGAACTCTATCTTCACCACATCGAGAAAATGGAGGAAGGACGTATTGATAGAATGATCATACGAAGGAATAGTGACGAACTAAAGACCGAACTCAAGAAAATCCGTACTCAGATTATCAAACTTCAAAAGAAGCAGTTAGAGGCAAAAAGGATAAGATTGCCTTTGCTCACTACAGAATTTCCGATCTTGAACAAATCATTGAGAGGAAAATACTATGCTCGTCACCCAACGGCATCAGGAGGCATCTTAGGATGTCATCTACCGGTTCAAAATCAACAAACTCTTAAACTTGTTTCAGCTTTATCCTAGCCATGGGATGTGTGGTATAAATAAAAACGCTTGTCAAATTTTGACTATGTATAGTAAAAAGGCAAGTTATTTATAAAGGCAATCCCATTTCGTACCTTATTGTTCCAACTTATCTCTCTCTTTCATCATCATCTCCATATTTAATCATTTTTTCGTCTTTCATCATTTTATATTATACCATAAGTGCATAAAATTCATTACTCCTTATAGCATTTTAAGCATCACTTTTCTTTTATTACTTAGGATATCCATTCTTACTACGTGTTTTCTTATGTTGATTAGATGCATCCACAAAGGAGAACATCACATCCGCAGCACCAGCCATGATCAGGATGCAATACAGGCAACTAGTGGAGATAGTGTTGCTACTGATTTGAAAGCACACAGTGCTAACATGGCAAATATTGACAATACTAACAAGAACACCGAGACAAGCGAAACTCCAATAGCAAGAAAAGGAATCAACAATCACCAAGAGGAAGTTAGAACGTGAAAGATTGAGTGGAAAACACACCACAACAACACTATCCCAAACAAAACAACAATAACCACTCCAACAATCGCAAAATAACAACAACTACCAAGTACAACAAACAACAAACAACCATAAACAATGATTACGCACCAACAAACAGAATAGAAGACAAGAAACTGTTAGGACTTATCCTGCCAAAAAATACCATGGAAACTCCTTTGTGTACAAGTTGCATCCCTAAATCCACTACAGGAGTTTGCACTGTCAGAGTCGAATTTGCACAACAAGGTGGGTCATTTTACCAGGAACTGCAGAAGCAAAGGACCAACCGCACGGGAGCAAACCTGCTATCAGATCTGTAACTTTTTGTCATGACTGTGGAGAGAAAGGGCATTACAAAAGTCAGTGCTCAAAAATAGACAACAATACATTTTCATGTTTCTAAGAAAAACTTATGTGACGAATCCCTCATCATTCCAAAGAAAGAAATTTGGAATTGATAACATAACTCTAAAATATGTGGAGAAAAGATCAGTGGAGATTATGGATCGAGAAGGTCAAGCAACTAAGACAAAGATTGCCTCCCTATAGTCATAGTAAGATGGAACTCCTGATTTACATGGAACGAGATGATCAAATTCGTTGCTAATTATCACATCTAATTTTCCAACATCACTTGTTATCTCTTAAACTAAATTCTCGAGTTTATGATGCATAAGTGTCAAATCCTTATAGTTTCATATATAAAGTTATCCTGGAATAATAAAGTGATAATTCGTTACATCTTGTTATCTGGTGATATCAAAACTCGACATCATTTGTCAATTCTGTTTAGTTCAAATCCGAATACTCTCCTGTACCTTTGCAAACATAAATTTTCATCTCGATTTTATCTACTGGGCCGTCAGTACAATCAACATTCTCAATATTATCTAACAATTCATTTTCTACACATTACCATATCATGTTTTTATGCTTAGGTAAGACGATTTATGATCATCTTATTGAAATGAATTAGGTCACTTCTTCATTTGAATAAGGAAATTATAAATCTCCGAACTATGAATTTATAAATTCTCAGTTACAAGAAGTTGGACGCTTCTTTTTGTAGTACAAAATTTTAAATAAACAGCTTAAGATATAATATACGTACAAAACAAAGTTTCTTTCATATCGTTTTTTGTACAAAACATTCCCTTATCATTTATCATTATTACTTCATCATTTGTTCATTTCAAATATGGTATCTCACGTGATTAGCAACTCTCTTACAATTTCATAATCATTCACATGTCTTGTATTCTGAATTTTCTGTTATATTCTGCAACATAATAATAAGGAAAACACACAAGAATCTATACAATGTCAAATGATTTCAATACCACTAGGTATGAAAATTTTGACAAAGACTTGTGATAGCATTCTTATTCGATGTTGACTTTTAAAGGTTAATGAATAACGATTCTTTACGATCAGAGGAGCGCAAAGAGCGTGTGGTTGGCCCATGACCCTAGGGTTCCGTAAATCAAGTATCCCATCCACCTAGGTTTTATCAAGATCTGGAGAAATTCTATTAGCTGTCATAAAAAAGGTGTGGTCTTGAAAATAAGTAGAAGTTGTGAAAGGGACGCTGGTAATTATAATTATGTGTGCCGCGAACATAATTATAAATCGCATCCACAATAAGTGAATTGTGACCATTGATTAACCCTAACATTAAAAAATCAATTTATGCCCAGTTCCATACATTCTATCACTATAACTTACAATTCAAATTCGGGAACAGATTTATGTAAGGGGTGGAGACTTTATCAACAAACCCAAGAATTTTCATCAACCTATTTTACAATGATCATAATTGTACAGGGAATTTTTTTGCTTTATTACATTACTTGCATTGTCAATATCTCAGTATGTCATAACTAAAGTAGACAAGCTCACGCAACCTATCTATGGCCATTCTGTCTTCATATATGTCAGAAAAATCACAATATGTCAATTCAATATCATATATCCTTATTACTAAAGTATATTTTTCCGATATGTATCATTCGCATTGTTTATATCAATCGGGCTTTCAAAAACTGTTAATCGTATACCTCAAACCTTATTTCCAAGAAGGATTAATATTCTAATGTGAATCGTACAAGATACTAAAGCATATTATACAAGTAATATAAATTTCATCTTGATATAAAACTCCTCCAAGTCAAATACAGTTTTCAAGGGCAAATACAAGTCATTATGCATAACATCTAATAGCCGTTTTCTCGTTTTCATTCTAATTTCTTCTCCACCAATGTATGATACAAGCTACTACACTCAATGTACAATGTGTTAAAACCTAATTATTCTATTCATATGTTTTCATACTCTTTTTACACTCAAAAACCCTAATTCAAAGTCAGAGAAGAAACCCTAACCCGAGCAAAATAGTAAATCATGACCCGGTTTCTGGTTATTATCCATCATAACCCCAAACCAACACTAAAATTGTTGTTATAACTTAAATTACAACATTTAAAAATCATATCCTTATCATTTCTCATTTCAACAACATTTTTCACGGAATTATACCCAGAAAAGAAAACCCTAATCTGTTTTTAACCCTATAACCTAATAACTAGGCACTAGTTTAGTTCAGAATCGGATCAGTCCTTGTTTAAAACATAGGAACTCTAAGAATATCAATAGGATCTGACATTTTTTTAGATAAGTGAAAACACTAGGTTGTAGCCCTATGTCTTGTGATCATTTTTCCGGTGGAATCAACCCGATTCGACGTCGGATGAATTAGTTACATCCGAAATGGTATTTAAAGGTACGCAGATTCTGCACACCTGTAGTAAATGGATATTGTCATAAATTTTTCTATAGTAACCTCCAAATTTGTAAAACTAAACGTTTAGATGTCTCATAGATCTAAACAATGATTTGGTGGTTTGAGCTTCAACAGAATTCTAGTTTGGTAAATGGCAACCATTTTACCAGACTGATGTTGGCTTCCAAATACAGCCATGTTTAAATCAAAAAACCAAAACACCCCTCTAAAACGTCTTGAACCACCTTCCACCTTGCATTCTTAGCCTTAATTTCTCATCCCCTAGCCTCGCCACCATACACACCCCCATGTTGTCCTCACCTGGTCGTCTTAGCTTCACTTAGTTACCAAGATCCTAAAAAATCTTACTTAATTTGAGCACTATACTTCATTCTAACTCCTCCCCCTCTTTCTTATTTCTATAACCCAATGAGCAATAACATTCTCTGCTCAATTGCATCCTTAGGAATCTTATAAGAAGATCATTCAAGCAATGCTTTGAAGATTTGGAGCCCCAGATGGGAAACTAGATACAATGCGGTTACGAGTGGAAATACGACCAGAAGACGACCCCATTTCCACCATTTTTGTTAACTTGAAGCTCAAACCCAGGTTTTGAATGTTCTATTATGCTTTATACCGCTTAAAATGTTTCATTATGATCCTAAATTTTCTCTTGTTAAAGTGTCATACTCAAGTCGTGTTATTTTCCATTTTGATCCAAATCCGTACACCCGGAAACCCTAATTTTGGTGTTTTTCTTTAAACAAAATGTTTAATAATGTTTAAATACTATTATAATCTTATCCTAGCATGCTTAAAACTATGTTAAATAACCACTTTATGGATTAATGAAAGGAAGGTACTGACACCCATGAATCACCATTTTCTATCACCTCCCAGAGTGCATAGTCTTGGATCTGGAAGTACTGCTTAATCCTTATAACCCACATCTCATACTCACCCAGTTTGAGTATGGGAAGCTTTGCAGTAGGACCACTATTTGTAGATTCAAGCTCCATGTCTTCTAGATCAAAGTTTCTCAAAGCAAAGCTCTGATACCACTTGTTGATCCCAAACCTAGATCGATTCCTTAGGTTGTCTAAGGTTAAATTACCTTGGATAAATCCAAAATAACTTGTTGTAGAAACTTTGTATGTATATTAAAGTGTATGCGGAATCTACACCTTAATACCTAGAAGTATTATGAATAAAACAGTAATCTTGAACAAACAAAGATATAACCAAACGCTCCAATATTATTAGATCAATAATACGAGTACTCTTCACTTAGTACTAGGGTTTACAACCTTGAAGCTTTTCTTAATCGACTTTGACAACTATGAAGACTTATATGCAAAACTGATATCTCAACTAATGCCCTAGAGCCTCCTTTTATAGACTAAGGAGTCCTAGTCGGCTTACAATACATTCCTAAGATATCTTAATCTTTTCTAAACATAAACGTAATCTTTTAAATAAATACATTATGTATATCTTGTACATAAATATCTCAATACTTATCTTCACAAGTATTCTTGTTCTCCAAACAATCTTTATCTCTTTAATTCGTCTTTATCCTCTTGACAGTAGAAAGTCTTCAAACAGTTGTAATCCTTTCACCAGCAGCACTAATAAACATAAGCAGTAGTAACATTAGTACTAGCAGTACTAATATATACTAACAGTAGTAACTTGTACTAGCAGTCTTAACATTTACTACTAGCAGCACTAACTACTTAGCTTATATTTTAGTCTTCAACACTGAGCAGTCTTAACTTCAACTAACAGCAGTAACTTTATGCTATCAGTACTAAATTATACTAACAGTAGTAACTAGCAGTGGTAACATTATACTACCAGTACTAACTACTTAGCATAATTTCCATTATGTACCTGAGCAGTAGTAACTTCTAAGAATCCATGAAGTCTTTTAAGTCCCAACAATCCTCCCCTAAACTTGATGTTCATCTTCTGAATCTTCAAGTTTCTTCTTTAAAAGTCTTCATCATACTCAGGAAGATGCATTTAAACCTTTCATAGACCTTTTTGCTATTTTACCATAAGCTTTAGCAATTAATAGCACATCTCATTTTGATGACCAGTTTGAAGTTTCTTGTTTAGCTTATTGGTGATGGTTATTGGTGTGAGGGGATATCTCTTTTCAACCAACATAAAAATGTAAAGATTGTCAAACCTTACAAAGTGGACTCCAGATGAATCAATCAACTTCTAAATGGTCACCCTGTATCCTTGTAAAATTATCCATACATCACTCCTTTTGTCTGGTTCAAACATGACTTTTAAATCTCCCTACGACACTCTTTCAAATTCATCTTCAGGCCTTGTATCACTATACTTTGCCTTCACTATCCTCCAAAGAACTTCTAAGTCTTGTCTGTCTATTCCTTGTAGCATCCTTATCATTGAAGAGTATCTCTTGGAACTTTCATCTGCTCTTATCAACTAATAATGTATCGTCATACCTTCTTTATGAAGCTTGTAATCAATAATCACTGGTAATTTGGTAGCAAGTGGTATAGCGTCAATTGTTATATCTTTATCCTTTTTAATCACCAAAAGTTTCTTTAGCTCAGCTTCATCATCTTCTTCAACTTCCTCAACTTCATCTGGCTCTTTTTCTTCCTCCCTTTTTTGTTTCTTTGAGGATTCTTGCTGTTGTTCTTTCCCTGCTCTTCTCCTTCCAAGCATCATCTTTCTGCTGCCTTTAGTTGTCTCCTCACTACCTTCTACCTTCTTTTCTTTGCTTTCCTGAACCTCAGAACCCATAGCCACAAAGGTATTTACCCTCTTTATTTCCTTCTCAAACAACTTTTGAATTTCATCAAAACTCTTTCCTTTTAGCTGTTTGTATGCGTATCCACCTATGTGCTTAAGATAAGTAGACATTTGAGTTCTCTTTTGTACCTTGGTAGGAGGTTTGTTTCTCTTTTTTTATGCTTTGAGTGCAGCAAAATGTTTTCTTCTTTTCTCCATTAGTTCCATAAATAGTTTTCCTTTTTCCTCATCTGTCAACTCCTCTCTTTCTCTTGATTGGAGTCTCTTAGCTAACAGTATATCAGCCTCTATCATAGCTTGTGTATTTTACCATGACTCAATCAATGTTATGTTGGCTTCTTCTTCTTGTTTCCTTGCTAGCTTTTACTCTTCTATTAATTCAGCATCCAACTTAGCTTGAATATCTCTTGTAATTTGTTCATCAAGAGCAATTTGATCTTTTCTCTTTAAAGGAACTTTAGGCTCAATCATAATACCTTTTCCTTTATCTTTAGAAATTAAAGGTTGTGTCTCTTGTGGAGCTCTGAACTCACTTGGCTCCTGTACTACTACCCCTCTAGCCTCTAGCAGTGTTAGCATCATTGGTACTACTACAATGATCTCAGAGCTTTACTTTGAGAAACTTTGATCTAGAAGACATGGAGTTTGAATCTACAAATAGTGGTACTACTGTAAAGCTTCCCATACTCAAATTGGGTGAGTATAAGATGTGGGTTATTAGGATTAAGCAGTACTTCCAGATCCAAGACTATGCACTCTGGGAGGTGATAGAAAATGGTGATTCATGGGTCTCAGTACCTCAAACAACATAGGAAAATGGTACATCAGTAACAAAGATGTCTATACATGTAACTGCTGAAGAGAAGACAAATAAAAAGAATGATGTCAAGGCTAGGGGTTTGCTACTCATGGCACTTTCCAATGAACATCAACTTACATTCAGTCAGTATCCAGATGCTAAATCTATGTTTGCTGCCATTGAAACAAGATTTGGAGGTAATGCAGCCACCAAGAAAACTCAGAAAACACTCTTGAAGCAACAATATGAGAATTTTAGTGCATCAAGTGCAGAGTCTCTTGACTCTATTTTCAATAGGCTTTAGAAGATAGACATTAGGCTTGCTATCTTGGGTGTGATCATTGCCTAAGAAGACTTAAACTTAAAATTTTAAAGCAGCTTACCACCTGAGTGGAACACTCATGTAGTTGTGTGGATGAATAAGCCTGAAGTTGAGACTATGAGCATAGATGATTTGTACAACAACTTTAAAATTGTTGAACAAAAGGTAAATAAAACTATTGGTACATCTAGTGGTGCTCAAAACTTGGCCTTCATGATAGCTCCAAGCACTAGCAGTACCAATGATGCTAACACTTCTAGTCCACAAGTTAGTGCTGCTAGCCCTGGTGTTAATGCTGCTAGTCTACAAGTTTGTACTGCAAGTGTCAGTGATAATACTGTGTATGCTTTCATGGTTAAAAATCCCAATGGTTCTAATGTCCTACACCAGGACTTAGAGCAAATTCATGAAGATGATTTGGAAGCAATGGATTTGAAGTGGCAGCTCTCTTTGCTAAGTGTGAGGGCAAAGAAGTACTATCAGAGGACAGGCAAAAAGATTTTCATTAATGCTAATGATATTGCTGGATATGATAAAACTTGCTCTAAAATTTGTCTAAAAAACTATGAAACTCTTAAGAAACAGTGTGATGATTTGCTTGTTAAGCTTAATGAATCTGAATTGAAAGCATCTACTTATAAAAGAGGTTTAGCAACTCTAGAAGATCAAATAATCACATATAAAAAGAATGAGGTTCTTTTTAGTGAAGAAGTTGCAGTTCTTAAAAGAGAA
>BQNB010134321.1:0-11534 GCA_026074375.1 Tanacetum coccineum | reverse complement strand
CTCGTTGTCTTTTGAAAACCAAATTATGCTTTCGCTACATTTTAGTTACGCTTCTGCAAATGTTTAATTTCCTTTAAATATTGTATTTTTAAACAATGCAACGAGCTATGATTTTCAAAACTTCCATTAGTGGTCGTTCTCTTGTGCCTTATGTTCGGATTATGATGACGTCACGCCCTCGAACATGTATTCCGTCCATGCCTCGTCTGGGGGTGTGACAGTTAATGTTTGGTTGCATGAGCTTAGGGCAATAATACTGTTTACCATGATAATTGTATTCGTTGCAATTATTACTATTTCATTTACTTGTATTCAACTATTTCATTGCAAACAATGTAAATTTCACTCAACCTTTGTATTGATCCTTTTAGCATGTTTATCTCAGGTAATTAAGCAACTATAGCACGGAGTGACATTGGACTTGAGGACGTCCAAACTTGTTATCATTCAAACTTTATGTTTTTAATGTACTTTGGGACCTCTTTTGTAAAACTCTGATATATTATGGAATGATAACTAAATTTTCCAAAACGTCTCTTTTGAGTCGTTTTCTATGATTATGACTGTTGATTCATGAAGTAATACCCCAAATTAGCTTCCGCTGCTATATGTCAAATAAAGGGGTGTTACAACAAATAAGTATATATATTAAATACAACTGATACAGAAGAAAAAACAACTGATACAAATGAATATATATATTAAAAACAAGATACAAAAGAAAAAACAACTGATACAAAAGTAGATATCTATATAAAGATAATTAAATGCTCGTCGTGATGGTATATTTTTTTGGCTTAACGATTAATGATTTATGAGATATTTATGTTTTAGAAAAAGGTGAAATAATAAAATTCTTTTAATATCAGCCATTGATTTTTTAGGTGGATTAAATGCTTTGACTTTGCATTTATGGTATCCAATATAACTCTCCTCCATAATTATGAGATTTTATGAGGTATTAATGGTGTGATAAATGTCTAAAATGCCCTTTTAGTGTTTGTAATTTTTTTATTTAAAGTAGGATTGAGTTTTCCAACAGTAACCAATTGTAATGGATATGCAACGGTATAAAATTGTGAGGAGTTTGCAACATAGTCTAACCGCAATGGTTTCGTTATAATTTCTGTTAAAACACCGCATTTTCTAAAATAAAACTACACAAAAAACTACCATTTTTCCCATAATATACATTGAAACTTAAATTAATAATTAGACGGTCATTCAAATACATACTACATAGAGTATCAACATACATACCACTTCTAAACCAAATTCTACCAATTGTACCACTTCTTAACAAAATTTGTTGAATACAAAAATATGTGCCAAATTATCCAAACTGTACTAATTCTAAATAAAATATGTATAAAACATGAAGTGTGCCTAATTAAGCAATATTCATGCAAATGGAAAGTGTGAAGTTGCTCCTTCAATTGTGTGAACATCTCGGCGAGCTTCTCCTTCGTATCTTTGATCATTTCTTCTTTAAGGTGTTTGAGATTTACTTACAACCAATGTTTTAAAACCCGGGTTGACCCGGCCGGTTGAACCGTGAACCGGTCGGGTGACCGGAATGCGGTTTTGGCCGGAAAACCCAGTTGAACCACCAGTTGAACCGTGACCCGGTGGCTCGGCCGGGTTAATTTAAAAACCGGTTTTTAAAACATTGCTTACAACTTACTGTAACTTTTGCTCTCCATAAGCTTCACATATTGAAACCTCTGAAGTATATAAAGCCTTATGAATGTTGAATTTAACTATAAACCAATAGAATGCTTAAGATCGTTCATCAGAGTTGACACTAAGCTGAAAATTAACTTAAAAAGGGAGTCCCATTTGGATTTCGATCTATTAAATTAGAGATTGAAGGAGTAATCGTAATTTGCGAATCGTAATTTGCGGTATATAGTTATACAAGGATTTGTTGGTTTTACCTGTATTTATAGGCATTAGGTTGTATATGGATAAAAAGACACGAAGTGAACTAGTCGTCAAACACTTTGACATCCTCGTAAGAGGTATTAGGTACAAAACCTCATTATGTACTCATTGTAAGGGTTGAGACGGGATATCGTAAATGGCCACGATGATAACCCTGTTAGGAAATACTCATGTGAGTATTGTAAAACAAGCTTTTCAACCTCCTAAGTAAGGTATCTTACCATTTTAGTCTAGTATGGGAAAGTACCCGAATAAATTGAAGTTCGTTCTCTAAGGTAATAATGAAGAGGGAGTGAAATGCTATTAATGATGATCGCACCGGTAAAGAAATAAAATGTGAAGTAGAAGAAATAAGTGATCGTACAAAAAATTGAATTGATAAGAAGTGTTATAGGATGGTTAACTCATGTTTACACACTTGATAACAAACCAAAACAATGTTGCAAATAACAAAGGGAATGATTTAAAACCGTCCTCTAAACCTAACTCCCGGAATGTGCATGTAAATTAATAAAACCTAGCTTTATTTTTATAGTTTTCATTAGAGACGATGCCTTTCCCCCTGCGACGAATTCATTATAACGGCTAGTGTAGGAAACACAAAAAGTGTCGGTCACTTCCAAGTTGTAATAGGTCTTAGCTCGTAGATAGTGTCATGTTAAGTATAGAAGCTAATCCGGCCCAAGGCCCATGGGAAGCCCATCATAGCCCATGGACCGGCCATCATGTAACTATATAAGCCCTCTCCTAGCCATGGAGAGGGGTTGGTTGTTTCATTTTTCCCATTTTCCACATAGTAATAACACTTCATCCATTCCATATACTTTCTCTCACTAAACATCACAACCCACATCTCTCTCTTGTTCTTGGTAGATCATTAGATTACATGTTTCTTCAATAGTCTTCAATGATAGTTTGACATCAAATGAAACACCTTCTTGTGAACCCACGGTAAGTTCCCTTAACGATGAAATTGACTTTAGAATTTCGTTTGATGAATCCAACGATGAAGATTACACGGTAGTTTTTGATAAAAACTTGTTTTCTTATAAAATAATTTCTACCAATGATTTGAAAATGGATTCAGAAAATGATAATGAAAAATTCAATAAGCCTGTATTTCCATCACCCGAGCCTACAGTCAGTTGTATTGATGATTTAGACTTCTTTAAAGATTTTGAGAATGAATTTCCAGCCATTGTTTACAATGATGCCCTAACGTCTAAATCAGATTTTTCAACTGAACCCACTTTATGCCCTTAACATATCGATAAATTTCATTTGAAGGATGAAACATCATTGTCCGAATATGATGAAGTGGAACAAAGCATTTTGTACTTTAATGATCTAATCCCTTTCAACATAGTTTATCCCGATGATCTAAAATTGGATAAATGCAATAATGATAATGAAATCGATATGATACAATCTTCGGGGGGTAATGAAAATACACATGGGTCAAATAAACTTTTGGAAACAAGTCATGGTAAATCTAATAAAATTTTCAAAACTAAAACTTTTATCAAGGAATTAAAGTTTTATCGTCTTAACAAAGGGATGTCATTCATTTTCCTAATCAAGAATTTGCATGTGCCATTTGGCATCCCGTTCGACCACAAATTGTTTTATAAGGATGGGATTAAATTGGGGCAAGTCTAACTTAAATATTTTTCTGTAAACAAAAGTGCTTGCTGGGAGACAACCCGGAATGTATTTTCAATTTTTTATCGAGCCTGTCTTCCCAGACTGTATATACGGCGTATCTAAACCCCATAGATACGACGTATTGACCTTCTGGACGTTATCCAGTCTTTATTTTCAGCACAGTCTATACGACGTATTCATTAAATGGATACAGTCTACAGGTATTAATACGGCGTATCCTAGGGAACAGATACGGCGTATTGACTTCCTGTACAGTTTTAGATTTTTATCTCGAGTCTAACCAGCGAATACAAGGAGAAAGAAATTGCACTTGTTTTCTTATATCTTGTACAAGACCTTACTAAAAAGAAAACGACGATGTTGGTGGAGTATTTTCTGGAATCTAATGTGTGTTGCTAGGATTAAATCTCGCACTTACAACACACATTCTTGCTCAAAAAACTCAACATGGAGAATCTACCGAGCAAAATATCAGAAGAGTTTCTCATTCTAATTCGTTTAATTTCTCGTTTTTAATGTTTTATCTATACAACGAGGACGTTGTATAATTCAAGTGGGGGGATGGGAATTAGAATGTATACTTGTCCTATTTTTCACATTAAAATGCTTAAATATGCTCAAATTTAATTTTTTTTTCAAGCATACTTTTGTGAAATTACTTGATACATAACCCGCACACAATAACCCTTGATAGATATTGTGAGGATTTAACCTTATCCATTTCCAAATGTTTACCCAAATTTCACAAAAATATGAGTGTGCCGGTGATGTTGTGACTTTAGAACTTGGCTCGGTATATCACTCGAGATCGCAATGATGAGTACTATGGATTTAGATAGAGTAACTTGTTTAAATTGGTAAAATTTTAGGATAACACCCCAAACGCCTTTACATGTAAAGACACCGCCTATTACATGGTGCTTATTAACTACAACACTACTTTAGTTATAACCCCCGTATAAAACCCTTGTTTACCACACTTACGATAAGATATACCCTTAAAACCACCCGTAGAGCACTCTAGGAAAATATAACCCAAATTATTTGTTACTTAGCACCTTTACACCTTAGCCTAACCCTTTAGATTACTTAATTTTACAGTTGCCAAGTTGCTTATGCTGTAAAAGTTTGTAGGTTTTATCCCACCCAGTCTTGTGTCCAATTATGGCAACGGTTGAAACAGAATTTTGCACATCGCAAATGGGGAATGTATAAAGATAGTTTTAAAAATCATGTATTTTTAACTACCACGACAATAATGTGTACGTCCGAAAGAATGAAGGAATTATAGAAAGGAATTATCCAGAATTTATTATGATCGCAGACGATGTGAAATTACACTGATACTTTTGTACAGTATAGTTTTAGCAAAAAAAAATTTTGAACAATTTAGAAAAATCGCAACAAAAAAACACAACAAGAAGTTTGAAAAGACCATTCGTTCCGCCACTCACCGAAGAAGATTACACAGAAGGATCGATTTATTCGTTAACAAATCGATGATGTAGAGTACATATAGTCGCAGCAAAATAAAGAATAAGAAAAGGGGAAAGAAACAACAAAAAAAAAAAAGTGGAAGATATCGACACTTGCCTTCAAAAGTATGTAAATATAAGATCATTAGACGAAGTTGACACCATTAACGGGAACACGCCAAACTTAGGGTTGTTGTTACTTTATCTATGATCAAGATTTACACAAACTAGTCCGTAGTCTTTATCATGGTTACGGACAGGGAAAAACCGTGACACTAGCACTATTTGGAGACTTAATCTATTTGCAACTTTGTAATTTTTATTAAACAACAAATTTACTCTTCTCTTATCCTAATGACTAGCCCAAGCTGGGTTTATGTGAACAGGATGTGTACGAGCACAGCATGTCTATTTTGTCAGCACAACCGGCCCATGGATGCATGTCTCAGCTGCCTTGTTGGTTTTACGACTTTTAGGAAACATTATAAGGTCCCTACCCAATATCATTCACTCATCCTTAACACAGATTCGGTTAAATACAATAAGGAATGTGATCGTAACACACAAAAAATTGTCTATTACTGTCGTTACGGCCCATTGTATGTGTGCTTTAGAGCTTGCCTTGTTGGAAGGAGTACTAATCGGTGAAAACGATTGAAGAATGATCAAACCCTAAAGCACATTATCTTAAAAACCCTTTTTTACCTTATAAACTTGTTACTCCACTAGCTTTAACGATGGTAGGATGTTTAACCCTTGCCAAGCTTATAACAGAATCACTCGTCAAGACCAGAAGCATTAAAGCGAATTAGTTACAAGATACCACATCACACGATTAGTTGAGGAGACGAGAGAGTGAGTGAGTAGAGATTCATCTTCCTAATTTAGTGAGGTTTTGGTTGTGTAACTTACGTAAAAGACCAAATAGAATGCTTGTAATTAAACTAACGGAAAATATCCTTAGGGATACAAGCATTTTTTATATCAAATTTCCTAACAGGCTACTATAAGAAAAAGTACAGGCATTCAAGTAGGAGGGATATTATGATGACATCGAATAACGTCGATTTTATAATTTATCCCATGTAATTAACCCATTTTGCGTACTATATTTATAACGCAAAGAATTGTTACTTCAACTCATTTGTTTCTATGAGAAATGCTACAATTATGGAAGTACTACTGTGAATATTAACAACACAGGCGCATGCATTCTTGAAGCTTAAACGAGATATTCTTTTAAAGATTAACTAGGGTTCTGACAACCATGACTCGTATTCATCAAGGAAGATACACGCGTATATGTTCCTACACACACCAAATACAACGAACACCACAATGATTAATACCCGTATCCAGCTAAAGACCATTAACACCGTATTGGGAGATATAGAAAGGTGAAATATTCTGGAAGATATCAAACCGTGGTTCCATACTCCAAGAAACCACAAATACGCCGTATCCAATACATTGATACGACCGTATTGACACCCGAACTCTAGACACCACTATAAATAGAAAAACTCAAAAACAAATTTTAAGTGTGCGCTAAAATCAGATTCTCTCTCAGATACCTAAACACCAACAAAAGACCATCGATTTTCAAAACGAAAAAAGAGCAGAAGAGGTCATTGCAACGCAACACAGTTCCAATCCATAGACAGACAATGTGTTAATTTCTTATACTTTTTAATCACTTTAGTTTTTGGTATTCATTCATTAACTTTATGTAAGTTCTTACCTTGGCTAAGCCCATTAACTCTTCAAAAACACACACACACACACACACACACAAGGCCACATACTTTACAGTATTAACAGCCATTAATAATGAAGATCTGCATGTTTAAGTTTTCTGTTTATATCACGAGTACTTCAATTTAACCAATGTATGTCTGTTTATGTTTCTTAATTTTATACTTGGTTTTATGTGCTTTTACTCATGCGACCTACCATTCAACTGAGATCTAGTGATAACAGACCCAAGTAATCTAGATACCGAGAATAGCTATATATATAGTGACATTATACATCTTGAATCACACGATTCACAAAAATATTTCATCCTCACTAAATTCGTCACAAAGATACCCATCTGGCTTACTAGATATCAGAAATTGCCTTTAGTTTTATTGAAACAAGTTGACTAGCAGGTGAAACCTAGTTAATTCAACAAAAAACATTCTGAATCCAATAAGATATTTAGACAAGTAGACTACTTAGAGATCACTAAACACAACCATTAAGCAGACTAAGTACGGTTGTAAAGTCTCTATGAGCTAGGTATAACAGATCACCATTGCTTTAATTCCACACAAGATAGATTATAATCATCAAAATAAGGTCTTTATGCGGAACAAGCTTTACAATTATGGACTAGAAATTAATGTGTCTAACACACTTAAGATACACACACACCTCTGCCTATGTCTAAAAATGATATGCCACACTGAGATAAGTAATCATTGCACTGAATAAACAAACCAATTTCTAATCAAATTAATGATGGCTAATACAATTTTCTATCATAAGGCTCACACCCGCATCTTTTAGTATTATTACATTAATTTGCTCGCAATGGGTTAAAGGATATCTTGAATTGATTCTTATAGTCACCACAAACCGTGCCAAGTCTCTCAGGCTAACAAAACCCCATTTACCTGTTACAGAATTAGGATTACGAACTAACAACAGGATTAGCATATGTTTTGACGAGGAGGGGAGGGAGGGGGAGGGGGGGGGTTTAGGGTGGAGGAGTGGAGGGGGAAACACGAACTATATAAAAAAAGGGGGGAACGAAGATTACAAAATAAAAAACCTCCACTCATTCAGGTTCATCACCCTAATACCATACACATATCTACCACCACACCGAGTACACTGCACTGCTGTTTCAAGCGTGTTGTTTTCTGGTTAAGTCGGCAAAATACTGATAAAATATAAAACTTGAATCATCAAAAATATACACCACATAACGACACAGTCAAAACTTCTTTAATACTGCCAATAGAAGTCTCTCTTAGCAGATTCAGATCATGATCCTACATGTGAAGCATGGCGACTTTTCCTTGCACACACTAATTCACCTTCTTTAGCTTCAGTTTGCAGCTGAAAACTTAGCTAATCCAAAGCAACATCTGATCATACAGGAAATAATGTTGTCATCAGCAGATACAGTGTGACTTATCTTTTTACACCCTCCTCTTTTACAAAGTAGTTTGTTCTTTCTTATAGTCTGGTCCTATAGTTCAGTAGTTAGTGACTCTCTTCAATACATTACAACATTTTCATGACACTCATCCTGCAGTCTTCCTTGCCTTTTGACACCTTTGTCTCTGCTTTTCTTAGGGTGTGAGATCTGATTGTTGAAATTTGCATGAACATCTGATATGATTTTGAACGTTTGATGGCATCAATCAACAACACATCTGGAATGGGAAGTCCATATTTATGATAGTCTTCACCTATTCTGACAAACTTTAACCTGCTTACAATCCTATCATCTTTGATTGTATGATAGTGCTTATGATTAAGGCTGGTGAAAGACTTGTGTTGTTTCAGGAAGTGGTTGATGATGATTTTGGTGAATCGGGGATATGGCATGTTTTCAAATCTTGATCTTTTTTCTTTCCTGTGATCAATCTAGTAAGCAAAGTCTTCCCAAATCAATTCAGGATAGTCGACATTTTCTCTATTAAACATCCCCCACAATTCTGGACTTTCTGAGTTTATCATTGCTTGCAGTCTTTCTAGAGAGGCACTTGTTAATTATAGCTGTTAGAGTTCTCCATGGCTAGTGCATATGATCCATAAACATGTTGGTGTGCTTGTTCAGTGGGCCCTTGTAGCCAAGATCAATGAGAAAGGTGAGTGCAGTATCATCATCTGGAACATCTGTGAAGTCTACACCTTCCACTCTTGGACAGATATCAAGGATTGTCCTAAATACTTCAGCAATGATAGTACACTTCTTGTTGGCTAAAAGGAATTCATAAGAATTAGTTTCTTAAACCTTCTTGATGGTGTACCAGAATTGCTGCATAAAGATTTTTAGGACATCTGCAAATATAGTGAAAGCCTTGAAACACGTGGAATTCTTGATTATGTCAATGATCACTTGAAATGTCTCTTCCTTTTGTGGAACAGTGGTTTCCAATCTGATATTAGTATAGCTGATCTTAACTCTCTCAGTAGAGAGAACCCACTTTTCATCACGAGCAACAACTTGTGATTCTTGAGGATTTATGATTCTACTTAATAGTTAACCAATACAATTTATATACTTAACAAATACATTTTACTAATTATCTTAGTTATCCTTTGATGATTTGATTGATCTATGATTAGGTTACATGCAAACACGATAGAATTACTACACTCAATGAATAAGTCAACTAAGGTCAATAGTCATAAGTCAACACAAAGTAGTCAACATGACATTTCAAGGAAGCTTAGGACACATATTCAATTAGAGAGCAGATAATACATAATACAAGTACACACATGGCAAGTTATGAAATATGACAAATTACACGACTATTACATAAATTTTTTAAAAAATTAGGCAGAGTTTCTTTTTGTATTTTGTCATATTTCGCTTAAATAGTGTACCTGTACATGTTTCGCTTCAAACAATTTAACATGTTTCGCTTAGACAAAATTTTACATGTTTCGCTTAGAATAAACTGACATGTTTCGCTTGGAATAAACTGACATGTTTCGCTTCATTCAATAAAAACATGTTTTGCTTTGTTCAAAGCTACTTATCTTAATTTTTAACAAGTAAAAACCTTTAAGCACATCTAACAATCCTCACATATCAATAATAGCATCACAGAATCAATTTCCACAAACATTAAACAACATTTTAAGCAAGCTATTTAAAATTCAAACACACAAAGGAGACAATCTCATGGCAAACATGTTAAGGACCATTTAGGGCAAAAATTAAGCACTTAGGAGCCCAACAACAGTTTACACACACACTTTGAACATCTCATGACCAATCTTATACCATTTTGAATGTAGCGAGCCTAGAATAACTACTTTTACAAGTAAAAGAGGATATAGAAGGCAAGAACATGATCTAATAGCATAAATACACTCATAAAAGGCTATTCATCCCTATAACTATTCATGTTTTGCTTTATTCATCAAACAAAAATCAAAATTTCTCACAAATGATTAAGATAGATGGATAACTGTTTCACACGCATCTTAATCGCTCCCTAACGAACAAAAACCCTCAATTAATTAAGCATAAACTTCTACTTTTTACTAACGAACCCTAATTCGTTTTTCTTTGATTAAGAGAGCAAAAAGGAGTTTTAAGCTAATCTGATTTACCTAGATACTGTGGAATGGACAATGAACGAATAGAAGTGAATCTTTTGCCTTGAAAAACATGTTTTGATTCCTAGGTTTGAAGCGAGCAAAATGTGTAGAGAGAAATGTGTTTGGATTTTTAATATGAATGTGTTAGAGGAGCGAAATGTGTTTGAAAAACATTATAACCGGTTTATGTTTCAAAAGTGACACAAATAGTCCTTGTATTTTCTTTTGCCTTCTAATTTTCATTTAAACTTATTACTAAGCTTAACTAAGTTATAGAAATGACATATTTAGCCCCTAAAGTTTATTGCTAGGATTCTAAGCCTTATATTTTGCTATTTAGTCCCTTAAGGATTAAATCCAATAACATTTTAAGAACAACTGAGTTACAAATACATTAACTCTCCTTTGATTGATAATCCGTTATTGAAAAACTTTTACCATTTTATTCAGCGATGACATTTTAAAAGATCATTTTTGAAAGAATTTGACTATTTCTCCCCCTCAAATAATGTCTCGTTTTCTATTTAAAGAGTTGTAGACATTGTTTGAGTGATAGAAACTTTTTTTTTAAATCTTTTCAAATGAGAAACTGATATTTTAAATTATTTTTCATAAAACAACACCATTAAAAACAAGATTTCTATCGTTTACAAAATAAATGCACTGACACATACACTTATTTGATATAGGAAGCACGGGTTGTGTTGCAAAGTAAACACAAGCCTTTGAATGAATATGAAGTAATTTATTCCCGAGAAAAAATCATTTCTCGTGTGAGGCCAAGTTTTCTTTTTGATGATGACCGGGTTGCTATCAGAAATAATAGCAAGCCATATGACATATTTTCTATTCGAACTTTATTTACAGCTTTGTGCCATTATTAAATGGCATTTCTAAGGCCGTAAATATTATCGATTCTAGAAAACATGTCATGAAAACCTATTTTTGTATTTTTTTGATTTTTTAAGTTTTATATTTTCTTTTTTTTGAAAAATGTATATAAAATGAAAAATATTTTTGGGTTTTCTGATTTTCTTATATACATATAATACACAGGATATTTCACGAGTTACCACCATTACTTGTCTTCCTCCTCTGTCAGACGTTTTAGCGTTT
>BQNB010134320.1:0-11903 GCA_026074375.1 Tanacetum coccineum | reverse complement strand
GAAAAAGTTCTTCTTCACAAGCACATCCTTGATCAATTTTAGAATCAATAGAAGAAAGCCGCATTTGATGCTCCTTTTTAAGTTTGTTTGTTTCACCTTTTCTCGATGCAATCCATTCACGAATCACATATTTAAGATTCTGCAATTTTTTCTTAAAGGAAATCAGCCCATTTGACTCAACAATGCCGTCATTTTTCCAAGTGTGAATAACTAGATCATGGAAGCCTGCCATATCTAGCCACGAATGAAAAAAGCAAAAAGTAGTAGGTCCATAATCGACCACAGATTCTTTAAGAAGGATAGAACGGTAATCAGGAATACCATTCTCCAAGATAACGCCAGTAATATGAGGGAAAGCCTCACAACGGCTTTTAGAAACCAAGAACCGGTCGAGTTTGCTCATCTTAGATCCCCACTTATCAGTCCAAGTGTAATTGAAACCTCATAATGGGATGTCAATAAGAGAAGCGTTAGTAATGAAATCATTAAAAATATCAGCTTGTCTTTCATTAAATATAGAACCAAATCTTTCCCCAACATCTCGGACTTCATTAAAATCTTCCATCGCCACCAAAATACCATTCTAATTAGCAATAAAATTAGCCAAAGTAGACCATATGACCACCTTACCAGAGGAAGAATATCCTGATTAGCATACACAACAAAACCACATGATATGAATGTATATTTTTCTTCGGGAACCAAAGACCTTTGATAAAAATATAGCTTATCATTACATGAATTTCAATTATTGAATAACAAGACAATTTCCATACACAAAGAAATACCCCCGACATGGCCTCGGTAGCAGAATTGGATGCAAAATCAAATAAGATTACCTACCAAAACTTGACGAAGGCATCCATTAAAAAACTATGAAGTCATTTATTTTGTCTCCAGAATGAGCTAGAGAATTTACCTTATAACGATTGCAATCAATCATTCACCCAACACCTTTTATGAAAATCCTGAAAACCTAAGGACATTAATAGACATGGAAATCCAATGTAATTTCTAACTAATGCATTCATCTCCATACCAGCTTACCAAAGTACGCAAGTGTTGTTTCAACAGCCTTGCCATGTTAATGTCCCTAAAGGCCATCCCACCTTAGTAATTTTCAGGTAAATAAAATTTTATTATAATATTAATCTTTTTTTTTTAACTGTTAAGAAAAATTTTTATTTTTACTTTAAAAACCATTTGGCAACCTTATCACGTTTCCTAGTCAAATTCGAATCACACTTTGGAATATAATACCATTTAAAAAGTAACACGATAGAAGAAATCAATAATTCCGTATTTTAGCTTCGAGAGCTTATTATTTTTTCTTTTAAATACTTTTTTTTAACTTTTATCCCGTTGTGGGGCCGAAACCTGCCGAGCGTCAAAATAGTTGTATTTATAATTTTTTAATATTTTAACTACGTGTTTTAAAAAAACAAATATTGGTGGAATAATTGTTTTAAAGGAAAAATAAAAATAAAAATATAATTTATAACCATAACATGTAAACAAGACACCTCATTCCTTTAAAAATAGATTCCTACAAAACTAACAACACAAAACACCCACTTATTACCCCTTTTTACACGACACAAAGTCAAATAAAACCAAACACCGCCCCCCTTATTTTTATCAAAAGATTAAAGATTTCCTAAACCTTTTTGACCACTATAATAAGAATTCTACTCTCATAAAACTCTTACCATAAAAACACACACATATCAACACGAACACAATTCAATCGACCTCCCTTCCCCTTTTTCCCTCCTCTCGGAACGGTGAGTCCGCAAACGCTCCGTCCACCACCACCAAGAACATCAAAAACTAAAAAATAACTCCCAAATTGATTTATCACCACTTTCCAACAATATTCCTATCATTAATCCTTATCATTCTTTTTCAGATAATCACCATGCAAGAACTTCTATTAAATTTAGATTTTTCTTTCTTGACTTTCATACATTGATTTTATAATGAAATCGTGTTGTAAAAATATTGAGCTTCCAACATCTTAAAAACAAGAAAGTTTTATGAGAATTAAATTGGAAATTGTTTCGGCAAAATTCTGCACACGTTGTTTTTGTGCAGAATTTTAGTCCATTTTGCGAGTAGTGTAACTTGGTCATGTCAATAGGTTTTCTAGGTTTGCAGGATCTGCGTACGATTTATCTACTTTCGAGTCTACTTTCCAACGAGATTAGGCCACGTCGATTTCTTTTCTAGAATGTAAAAGAGAGTCAAAACCTTTGAACAAATTTAAGTGGTCAAAACTGTGTTTACTGTCCAGAATTAAGATAGTAAAAGAATGCAGTTGGAGCAGGCGGATCAAAACTTAATATTTTTCGACGAAATATATATTGTAGCATAATCCATAAAAATGTAGTGACATTTTCCCAGAATCTTTCTAAATTTTCTGTAAGTAATAGATAGGTCCAGATAGTGCCAAAACCCTTAGCCAAAGTCCAGCCATACCCTGTTTTAAAAACAAGTGTCATTGATGTGTCTTTCATAATAAGATTACTTAAAGACTATGGTTTATGGGTGAACCATGGTAGTTACATAACATATAAAGGTAACTTAATATGGAGGGAGATCGTCTATTTGACCATTTTAGCAATTCATCTTAAGTATGATAATCCTCTAGTTAAAAACGACAAAATTTTTCAGAAAATGTAAGCGTGTAGGCATTTTAGTGGTATTTCTCAATCATGGATTCTTAAGCATAGGATATTACTACATGTCGATATATATAAATATGTATCTATTTACTCGTATTAAGATACATTTTATTTAGGAAAAGTGTTAATATTTAAATACGCTCCACTTATTTTTAGGTCGTGGATGAATCGTTGGTGCTTAATCGCTTTATTTGAGCCGACTACTTTCCACCAAAGGTAGAGTTCATAGCCCCCAACTTTTCTTTTTCAATAGGTTTCATAAACAGTATTCATGGATGATGAAAAGCATGCCCTCGTTTACGTTAGCAAATTTATTGATTTCTAACCACTATAAGCGTTTGCAATGACTAATTTTACTAAAGAAGTTTTTTACCATTGCATACTATATGAAACTTCAAAACATGGTTTTGTTTACTTCATGAAGTTTACTAAAGCTTGATTTGCTTATTACAAGATTTACGATCATTGAATACCTATAATAATTGCAACCATTAGTCTTATTTGAACACATTACTTTTGCTTAATTTTTTTGACATAAGTGTCTTTCAACTGTATGCTAACCAATTGTAACCGCCTGAAAAATTAATGGCTAGGTTTACCACAGATGCCAATTAAGTCCCCCTTTATCATGAACCGTTAATTACCTTATATATGGTAAGCCCGCGAAGTGTGGTAGATACTATTCGTGATTTGACAATCCCCCGCCTTGAATTTTCTTCTGGTCACAAGTTGGCCCAATTTGTGCATTTAACCTGGTGAGGAATTTAGGGTGTTTTGGCATACATCCTATATATTGTAAGTGCTAAAAACAATTAAGGTTTCCGGGTTCATAAGCTTAGTGGCAATAATTACATGTTTTGACTGACTAGAAAAAAAAAATATGTTTACCATCGATCTACAAGTACGTAATTCATGTGGGTTCACCTCTACTAAACATTTCCTGATTTATTGTGAATCACTACTGATGGATTTCGAAATAAATACTTTGAATATTGAAACGCTAACAATTCTTACTGAACATATTACTATGAACTATTCCCAATACTACTTATACTGCATTTACATAAACACTTATAATTCACCAACATTATTTGTGACGGTTTTTGCATGTATTTTCTCGAGGTTATCATAAATTTGCTAGCTAGTGCATGGTAGCATTCGATGTTGGCGTGGATATTAAACTTCAAGGAACTTGGTTTTCTTCACATTCGATAGACTATTTTATCCTTAAATATACCCAAAGATCCACGTATTGAAATCCCCCCCTTCTTGTAATCATTTGTTTAAAATTATAAATTATGGGACCTGAGTTTAAGACTCTAAATTTTTAATCGAATGGTACATTATTAATTAAAAACGTCTCTTTTGAGTCGCTTTCTGTAACTTGTGGTGTTATGAACCAATGAAAGTAGCCCCCCCCAAGTGGTATTCCGCTGGCGATTTGTAATCTTTTGGGGGTGTTACAGAGTGGTATCAGAGCACTAGTTATAGAGAACTAGGTCGTTTTCAAAACCTAAACTATAACCGTTTTTCAAAACTATTAAGAATCTTTCTCCATAGTTCCGATATCCGCGTGCACTTGTGCCTCACCATATAAACTTATATGTTTCCCTTTTGCATCCTATAGAGCTATTTTAGTTAAAAATAACTATATAATCCTTATGGTTATGATTTCACCCTCCTACACTACTTATCTTAATGACTCACATACTATTACTTGCCCCTTGTATTTTGTCGGGTTATATAATGACCACTTCCGGATTATCGTGTACTTCATGTTTTCTTATTTTCTTACCCTCGATCACCCATACTAGAATCAATAAAAGGAACCCATACGTATATGAGCTACCTTCTTTTAATCTCTTATGCTCATCTTAATAGGATATCCCTCTATTTTTTATAGAAAGTGATACATAGTGTGAGTTTAACTTAACATTTACGGTACATAGGGTCCGCCTTGGTGTTATGGCTAACGTCTGATTAAAATTTAGATTCGTTGGTACGGCCTACCTGCATGATCTGCATATAATTTTAGCAATGGAATTTTCAATCGAGCTTGATTTATGCTTGTGTTGAAATCTTAACCTAAAGGCAAAATCGTCTACCCGTAATCATAATTTACTTACATAATGTAATATAACACAAAAAGGTACGTCTATAATAAGATTCTTTTTTACTTTGATATATTATGAGCGAAGAGCGATTGAACTACTGATGCAATTACGCTACATTATTTCCGTTTGCGCGATTATGACATTCCGGTTGTAACATTGTCAAATCCATTAGTTATCTTGTCATTCGACTCCGAGTTCGAATACTCTTCTTATGCTTTTGAATCGCGTATGTTGTTTTTGTAATCCATCATTCTGAAATCTTCCAGTTGATGGGAGTACGACTTTATCTTATCACCTAGGATCGTGTCGTCTTTTGGCACTTGACTTTGGAACACGACTGACTAACGTCTTATTATTCTTCTCTTTACTTGTTATGATTTTGAAGAATCATGCCGTCAAGAAGACACTCCTTTTTACTTAATGTAGCTTTTGATCTTGTTTTGATATTGTGTTTTGTTGTTTGCCATACATAATCGGAATTTTATTAATCAACTTAATGAAATGAATTAGGACGCATCTTCCATTTTGATAAGGAAATTATAAACCTAGGCCGAACAGATAAGGTTCATAATTCTTTCACGTTTGACAGTGGATTGGGACGCCTCTTTAAGTAAGTGACAAGTAGTGAAAAAGTGGAGCTTATATGATATCCGACATAGCGTGCGTTTGTCCGTACGAATCATTCATTGTTTTTACTCCTCTAATCGCTATCATTATTACTTTTATACAAATGACTATTTGAACTCCTTTCGACTTGTAATTTGTATATATAGATTTTTCGAATGTAGGTATCGACCGCCACGAACTTGAAAACTTATAAGTAAATGAAACCCTTAATCGCTTATCCATGAATTGACGACTTGTTAAATTTCCTCGTTTCCAATGGCTTCTACTTCGAGTCCATGTATTTTAACATTCCTTTTAAGGATTCTCCGCCGGTAATTATAAACTGTTCAGCGTTTCAATGTTTTCATTGCAATAAATTTGATGCTTTGACTATTGTTCATTTAATTTTCGTATGAAACTCATGTCAGGACAGAGTCACAAAAAAGCTGTGAGAATCCAATTCAAGAATAAGTACCTGCCAAACTGTTCCACTTTCACCCGCTGGGGGAAACGACATGAGAGGAATTCGTAATTTTCAGGTAAATAAATTTATTATAGTTTATTATTATTATTATTATTTTTATTGTTAAGTAAAAAAAACTAAATTCCATTTCTAATTTTTATGGAATTGTTTATTTTTGTTTTTAGCCATTTTATCGAAAATCGCCGTTTTTAGCTATTTCCGTGTCCTGTGTTGGATAATTATCTATTTTATCGATCGAGAAATCAATGAATTTCATATTTAGACATGAGAGCTTATTTATTTTATTTTTATTAATTTTTATCTTTTATCTGCGTTTGACCAAAACCGTGTCAAAATAGTATTTTTACAATTTTTAATATTTTAACTACATGTTTTAAAAACAAATATTGTGGTATAAATATTTTAGAAAAAAATATAATTTAAAAACATAACATGTAAACAAGACACCCATTTCCTTTAAATTAGTTTCTACTAAACTAAAAACCAAACACCCCTTATGTTCTATTAGCTCCTACAAAACTGAAAACCAAACACCCTCTTATTACCCTTTTTACTCCAACAAAATCATAAACCAAACACCCCCTTATTTTTATAAAAAGGTTAGAAGTTTACTAAACCTTTTGACCACTATATAAGGAATTCTACTCTCATTATAACTCTTACCATAAAAACACGCACACAAAATAAATCGACCTCCTTCCCCTTTTTCCTCTCTGTACGCCGGCAACACATCCACCACCACCAAGATCATCATCAAAAAAAATATTCCCAAATCGATTATAACCACTCCAACATTATTCCTACATTAATCCTTATCATTCTTTTCAAGATTAATCACCATGCAAGAACTTCTATTAAATTCTTGATTTTCTTGACTTTCAATTATTAAGGGTTTGATCAAATTAAAGGATATTGGGTTAACAAGGGTTAAATAACTAGTGTGTGTACAAGATTTGGTAAAGCGAAAACAAGTTTCGGTCTTTATTTTGGGGTTTTGTGGGGTGCGGCCAAACACCAAGAACCACAAGGGTGGTTTGTTTTGATGATCTTGCAATTGCATTGCACTTTGTGAGTGTTCTATTTAATTTTTATGTTAATTTAATTTTATATATATACTTGCATGTACATTGATTATGTTTAAGAATCCATGAAATAAATTAGAAGTTGTGATTCTTATGTTGTTTGCAAGATTAGTGAGTTAATAGATGTATTAGGGTAGTTTGAGATCATTGGAAGCATGTTTGAGGCAAAAGTTTGAAAATTTGATAGGGTTTTATAACCCTCAATTAGACCAGAAAGTTTAGGCTTCATTCAGCGAGATGAGGTTTTCGATAGGTTCTGATAGTTGACCAAACCTTTGCAAAGTCCAGCATACCATGTTTTTAATACAAAGTGTCAGTTGATGTGTTTTTAATAATAAGATTACTTGACTTTATGGTTTATGGGTGAAACATTGTTGTTACTTAACATTTAAAGGTAACTTAATTATGTAGGGGAGTTGTTAGTTTGACCATTTAGAATTCATTTAAGTTTGATAATCCTTCGGTTAAAAACGTCAAATTTCTGAATATGTAAGGCGTGGCATTCTTTAGTGGTTCTCATTCATGGATTCTTAGCATTATGGTCTTTTTACTAAATGTCGAATATATATAAACATATGTATTATATGTAGAGTAGTATGATACTTTTGAGTATTAGTGGTGAATTTTAATTTCGGCAACTTATTTGTTTAGGTCATGGTGGATTGATTCGTTGGTGCTTCTATTTCTCTCTGATTTGAAAAGCGACTTACGTTCACTACAAATCGTGTGCCAAGTGCCTTAGGCCCACCTTTTCTATTTTCAATGGTTTTCATAAACTGTTTTCTTGGATGAGTATGCCATGTCTCGAGTTTATAAGCAAATTTATGATTTCTCACTAAGCGTGGCAGGATATATGTTTTCTTAGGTGTTTTAATTGCTGACTAGAATGACTTTCATTTCTTGGGGGTTTTTATTCTGTGTGTGTATGGATCTTTTGCGGGTAGTTGCTTTTTGACTAGAGTTGTGTTCATGTGTATTCCTATATATGGAATCAATGTGTTTTGTCTTCCGGACTTGCTTGTTTGTTTGGTCATAAGTGATTTCAAAACTGTCATGCTTATCGTCCTAGTGTGTTGCCTTGGTTGATTATTATTGGATTGGTTACCACATTGGTCCATTTAAGTCCCTTTTATTCTGGAACCGTGGATTTCCTTAATAAGGGTCTAAGCAGCGAATGGTTGTGGGTAGAATCGATCGGGATTGACAAATCACCGCCCTGTGATATTTCTGGATCACAAGATTGGCCAATGGTGCTATTTTACTATGGTATATCGCAGTGGCATATTTGTGGGTGTTTTGGCATACATACCGATATATTGTTTGGGGCAAAAAAACAGTTTAAGGTGTCGCGGGTCATTTGCTGCTGTGCTATATTACTGGTTTTGGACTAGGAATATTTGGTTTCATAGTTACTAGTACGTATATCTTGGGGTTGCGTTGTTGTGATTTTGGGGGTGTTACAGATTGGTATCAGAGCACTCGTTATAGCGAACTAGGTCGTTTTCAAAACCCTAGACTATAACCCTTTTTTGAAAAAATTTAAGAGTCTTTCACCATTGTCCGATATCCGCGCTTGCTTGCTTCCAGGTAACTTATATGCTCCCTTTTGCATCCTTATTGCTATTATATTAATAATGAATATATAATGCTTGGTTATTATTTTGCTCTCATACGTCTATCTTATGACGTCATATTACTTTCTTTATATCGGTCGGTTATATATACGCTGACCATTCCGATTATCGCGTACTTCCTATTTTCTTACTTTCTCCCTCGAACGTCAATACCAGTATTATATATGGATACTCGTACATATATGAGATACTCTCCTCTCAAATTCTTACGCTTATCTTCAGGATCACTGCCATATATATATATAATAGTAATTCCTATAAGTGTTGACTATTTACGGTTACTTTCGTCTTTTTTTTGAACTTTCAAGTAAAGTTGGCATTTTAATTTGAAAATTTTGGCTTAAATCCTATTGTATCTTTGCATTAATAAATAGGATAATATGTTAGGTCCTAGTGGTGAGTTGGATGGAACGCCAATTCTTCCGGATGGTCGAGATACGACCAAAACTGTGGAAACAAACTTAGTGTGTACCCAGAAATTGTAATGCAGATAGTTAGGCTTATAACTAATTTTATTTGTCTTGGAGGCTACTGGTTTGTTACATGGGTGAAGGGTACAACATATGAAGACCATGTGGTTCTTTGGATAGAGCCTTAATCATTTCGGATGAATGAGTTACGACCAAAATAGCGAAACTAACTAGAAATTGTACCAAGATTTTCAAATGAAAGTATGTCCAGATGTTTTTATATTAAGTACCTCATTTTTCAAGCCAAACCTGTAGGAATTAGATAAACTTAAACACGGGCTTTCGTTTTGGGTCAAACGAAGTTATAAAATATGAATTATGCTAAAAATGGTAGAGTAAGAAAACGTTTTAAATAATCAGATTTGACACATGAGGGTAAAATAATAATTCCACTTAGGATCTGAACATTTTGAATTAAATCTCTTATAATCTCAGTAAACTAGAGTCTAATGAATTGTCTGAGACGAAAACCTCATGTTTATACCTGTTTCGGATTTTGAGATAAAGGTCCATTAAGTCGAGCGAGGACGGAATCGTTATGTGATATTAATTACTACATATGTGTATAGCACTATGGTACATTTTAATAAGTTCTTTTACTTCAATATTTTATGAGCGATGCAGTTATCTCCGAAGCATTTACTCTACTTTATTTTCGTTTGACGATTTTGACATTCGGTGTACTTTGTCAGATCCATTAGTTATCTTGTCGTTCGACTCCGAGTTAGAATACTCTTCTTATGCTTTTGAATCGCGTATGTTGTTTTTGTAATCCATCATTCTGAAATCTTCCAATTGATGGGAGTACGACTTTATCTTATCATCTAAGATCGTGCCGTCTTTTGGCACTTAACTTTGGAACGCGATTGACTAACGTCTTATTATTCTTCTCGTTACTTGTTATGATTTTGAAGAATCATGCCATCAAGAAGACACTCCTTTTTACTTAATGTAGCTTTTTGTCTTGTTTTGATATTGTGTTTTGTGTCGGCCATACTTAAGTAGGATGATTTATAATCATCTTATTGAAATGAAGTAGGACGCTTCTTCATTTGAATAAGGAAATTATAAACCGCCGAACCATAAGTTCATAATTCTTCACTTACTTGGATTGGGACGCCTCTTTATGTAAGTGGCGAATTGTGAATGAGTGGGCTTATGTGTATCCGACATACCATGAGTTTGTCCGTACGAATCATTCATTGTTTTTACTCCTCTAATCGCTATCATTATTACTTTTATACAAATGACTATTTGAACTTCTTTAGACTCGTAGTTTGTTATATGGATTTTCGAATGTGTATCAACCGTCGCAAACCCTATGGAGATATGTCGAATAGAGCACCGGGACGGGGCTCCCTTAAGGTGGGAAGACTGTAGCATCTCGTATTTTACGGTCAATATTTTAACCGAGCCTTAATTCTATTTCTAATTTTTATGGAATTTTTTATTTTTTATTTTAAGCCGTTCTAACGAAAATCGTCGTTTTAGCTAGTTACGGATCGCGCCTTGAATATTTATCCATTTTAACGTTGAGAAATCAATAATTCTGTATTTTAGCTTCGAGAGCTTATTATTTTATTTTTTTTTTCATTTTAGTACTTTCTGACTTTTATCCGCGTTGGCCGAAACCGCGTCAAAATAGTGTTTTTACAATTTTTTTATATTTTAACTACGTGTTTAAAAAAAACAATAAGAATAAAAACATAAAATAAACATAACATATAAAGCTAAGCACTCCTTTTCTTTTAATTAGCTCCTACAAAACTAGAAACCAAACACTCCCTTTATTATTTTTACTTCTCATACTAAACTCTAAAACAAACACACCTCAATTTTTTTTATAAATAATAATGAAAGTATACTAGTCATTCAATTTTACTATAAATAGCTTCCTAACTTACCTAAAATTCTTTTCTTAAAAACACAGTTACAATTCAATAAAAAAAAATTCTGCCTCTTCTCCCTTGCTACTGTGAACCACGAACCATAACCAAAACACCACAACCTTTACCAAAAATTCAATTAACACTTTCTATTATCCCTACATCAATATTATACTATCCCTACAATTATTTTTAAAGTTTAATCAACATGCAATGTTTTCTCTCAAGATTCTTGAATTCTTAGATTTTGATTTTTTAGAGTTTTGATCTAATTGGGTGCAATTGGTGATACAAGGGTTTGATTTCAAGTGTGTATGCAAGATTTGGGGTTATAAAAATCAAGTTAGGACTTTGTTTTGGGTGTTGTGATTTTTCTTGCATTCTTGAGTATTTGTAAGTAATTTATTAACCCTTTTATGTTGATTAATTTTATTATTGATTGCATGTGTTTGATTTTATATCTAGAATTCATGAATTATAGTGCATGTTGAATTTTTGAGGTTGGATTAATAGTTTGAGATGATTAGTGAATGGGGTTGGGCTAGTTAGAGGTGATTGTGAAGTTGTGGTGAAGTGAAATTGGTGTTTGGTAAGGTTTCGAGTTAGGTGAATTAATGCAGAAAATCGGACAGCCATATTCGGGTGTCATAAATATTTTTAATCTAATTTTAGGCTTTTGGTTATGGTAGAGGATGTCCGTAGCTTCGATTCGATATATGGCACGACTTCTAACTCCTAAAAACGAAGTTTTTACGGCCAATTGAAATTTAGAAAATTTTTACTAAAAATTCAGCTTTTCGGAAATAATAGTTACTGTCAGATTTTTAAAAGGGTATTTTCGTCACTTTATGGTCCGTTTCGGCCTTCGCCAAAACATGAAAGTTGTTCAGAAGGCTGTTTTACTTCCCCGCGAGGATATCCGAGTCTAAAAATGAGTAATAAC
>BQNB010134319.1:2883-18329 GCA_026074375.1 Tanacetum coccineum | reverse complement strand
CGCAAAAAATCAAAACGCAAAAAAAATCAAAATGCAATTTTAAAAATCAAAAAGCAACTTAAAAAATCAAAACGCAATTTAAAAAAATCAAAACGCAACTTTAAAAATCAAAACGCAATTAAAAAATCAAAACGCAACTTTAATAAATCAAAACGCAACTTTTTAAAAAATCAAAACGCAATTAAAAAATCAAAACGCAACTCTTTAAAAAATCAAAATGCAACTTTTAAAAAATCAAAACGCAACTTTAAAAAAATCAAAACACAACAAGAAGAAAATCAAAACGCAACAAGAAGAAAATCAAAACGCAACAAGAAGAAATACGACTTTTCCACCAAAAATCGCCTAATAATCACCCTTTTTGACCTTTTAGCTTGATTTCTCTTGCACAATTAGCTACCTTATGCCTAGATCTTGCTTAATAACATAAACATTCACACATCTAAGCACAAAAATTCGGGTTTGATTTTTTTCTTTTGACTTCTTTTTGACCCACGAATTTGATCTTGTTGAACCACACGAATCAACCACGAATCCACACGTGGCTCTGATGCCAATTGTAGGTTCCTAATTTCACACACTTATGATCTTAGAGAGAGAAAGTTAGAGAGAGAGAAATGGTTGGGAGAGAACTAGAGAAAAACACACTAAAGAGTGTGTGTCAAATGATTTTTCCAACACCCTCTCCATGTGTGGAGAGGGTTTAAATAGTTCTTACAAAAATGCCCCATAAAACGGGCTATGGTGTGGGCTTACAGTGGGTAAAGACCCGGCCCACACCATAAATCAAACGATAACTTAATAAAACTACGAGCTATGCTAAACATGAAAATACATGGGGTGACCGAGTCTTTTTCTTAATCCTAACAGTTTCATAACCCATTCTTGTTAACCACCATGGGAGACGAGAATCCTATCCGCACTCTAGGAGACTACTCTAAACCTAGCCATGAAGGATACAAGAGTACCATCAAGCTCCCCGTAGGGAACAACCTGGTACCTCTTTGATCCGACACCATCCGGTTGGTGCAAAACAGATGCTCATTCCTCGGACTTTGGTCTGAGGATCCAAACCAACACCTTAAGGATTTCTTAATACTGGTGGACTCACTTGACCTTGACGGTAAAAACAGGGAAAGAGCGCGCCTGCGTTTATTTCAATTTTCCCTTCGCAATCAAGCTAGCAATTGGCTTGAATGTCTTCCAGCAGGATCCATCACCACATGGGAGGATCTTACTACCCGATTCCTTGCTCAATTCTTTCCATCGGGAAGGACCGCAAAACTCCGCAATGATATCCTGATGTTCCAACAACATCATGGAGAATCTTTATCCAAAGCATGGACTCGTTTCAAGGACTTACTACAAAAAGTCCATCATCATGGCATCGATCGTTGGCTTCAAATCTAATTTTTTTATGATCGTGTCTCCTTTCATCTTAAGTGCGAGATTGACCGCGCCACCGGTGGCAAACTACGTAATAAGAATGCTGACAAATCTGGGGAAATCATTAAGAACCTCGCTCTCTACGACCATGAGGGCTGAAATGACACGAAAGAATTTGTCAAGCCGATCAAGGCTATTTCTACACCTCAAGGCATCTCAAAAATACCTAACCGAAGACTTTTTAAGCTAGAAGACCAGATTAACTTCTTACTAAAGGGATCGCGACCAACCCCTAGGAGCTTAACACACATCCCTCATGCTTATGTCGAGGCAGTCTATTCCAACCCTCAGTCGCAAAGCCATAACAAGCCACCTAAGCTAAATCCCTTTACTTTCCTTAAACGTACAGGTCTAAGCCCTCAACCCTAAGCATTAGGAACTACTTTTGAGGCTCGAGTAAGGGACTACATGGCAGCACACGGTGAAAGAATGGAAAGATTTGAGAACGCCATTTTCAAGAAACGCGAGGAGATCAACGACAGAATGACTGAAATGTTCAGACTTCTCAAAGAACTCACGACCAGCAAAACCCCTGAGAAAGTATTGATAAGGGAAGAATCTAAATTCCCCGTCACCAAGAACGTAAACTATATCTCTCTAGTAAGAGGAGAGGAAGAAAGGAGTGACAAGACGATTGAGACACTCGACAACATTATAAAACCTACCGGAACAGAAAAAAAATACCAATGAAGGAAGCCGAAAGGAATAATGAAACTAAAAACAAGTCAATAAAAAAGGCTGAGGAGGAAGAAGTGGTGGAAGTACTCAGTTCTCGGCCTGTAGAACATTATCTGAAGCATAGGATTAATAAAAAAACTAATCAAGGGACTAGTCAATAATAATAGGTTCAATGACTCTTTGTCAAGGGCCCAAGTTGGGAAGGTAAAGGGAAAGACATATAATGTGTTACCTCGGGGGCCTGTTTATGAAGCGATCCTCAAGAAAACGATAACAAAGAAGGAGGACATTGGAGGGAATTTCAAAATACCTTGCATCATAGGGGGCCTTAAGCACGTGAACGCCCTCTTCGATCAAGGGTCTGATGTGAACGTCATGCCCTACTCCATTTACATGAAACTTATCGACGAAAGGCCTGCTGAGATAGACATTAGACCTCACTAGCTAGCCACTCGTACATTTACCCTTTAGGAATTGCTAAGGACGTATTAGTTAAGGTCGCTGAACATGTATACCCCGTAGACTTTGTGATTTTGGATATCAAGGAAAACGAAAAGAGGCCTTTCATCTTTGGAACACCAACTCCTGACAACGGCCAAGGCCGCAATTAAGTTTGATAAAGGCACCATAACTCTAAGATCTGGAAAGAGTAAGATAAGTTTCCATAGGATACCTGATTCCCCTTGTATGACTGAGAAAGGAGTCAAGAACGACATAGAGCCATAGCCCCCACTATGACTGTGAATAGGCTAGTCCTGGAGTGGGAAGAAAGGATAAAGCTTCACTTGGAAAGGGAGATGGAGTTCAACCAATAGAGGAGCAAAAATTTCAAAGGTAAGCATCCTACTCTTATTACAACCAAGGGAGGAATAGACGACGAAGGAGAAGTCACATAAAAACGTATGACTTCGAGTCTAGCTACAAGACTCGTAAAATAAAGAAAAGTGCTTCTTGGGAGGCAACTCAATTTTACTTTTCCCGCACATTAGGAGTGTCATGTGTTTTATTCTTTTTATTTTATTCTATCATGTTCGAACCCTACTCTTGTAATCATGCTTTGTTTTGTTTTTAACCTCGTCTTAATTTCAATCAAAGGTATTTTACAAATAATAAGTGTAGGGGAATTTATCCGGTTTTTGTGTAGGGAACTCACTATATCTGGTTTTTGAACCAAGTTCAAGCATGTTAAATGAATTGTTTAGATTAATTCGCGTTAGTTTTGAGTCATATGAGTAAATTATCAAATCTCAGGTTTTATGCAGCTATTTGTACAGGAATTAACTTATGGAATCAAGTGCAGGAAATTTTTCATCAAAAACAAAAATTTTGTTTTCACAGAATGTGGAGACGACGACACGATTTACACGTGACGCCGTTACCACGACACCTGTGACGGGGTCAGGATTCTCCTGACGGCGTTAAACGCCCAGGTCCAGAAAACTTAAAGTTTTTAATTATTTTTTAAAATAAAACTTGCATAACATTTAAAATATGAAATCTTCTTTTATAAACCTGCAAAACCAATAAGTTTGACAATTCTCTCATCCTATCTTAACTGCTTTATCGAGTCAAACCCTAAATTTACAGGATATATTTGATGAGAAGAAGCTTGGAAATTCTTAGGAAGTTTCATTGGATGACGATTTAACCAATTATCGCATGTTTCTTCTCCATTATTAAGCAAACCAGGGGAGTACTAGTTTCTTTTCCTTGTTTTCGTTTCCCTTTATTTGTTTTTACGAGGTACCTTTATAGAACATTGGGGACAATTTTTAACTTAAGTGTAGGGGGAAATAAGCCTTAGAAACTATTCTTTAATTTTACCATTGATTGTCTTAAAATAATGGGTATATATCGAATCATGCATAAGGGGTGATTTAAACCCAAATTAATATTTTTTATGACACATACCGATGAAAACCAAGTATTAAGAGCATCTCATGGATAGTAATTTATATTACTAGAACAAAAACCCTCAAATTCCACCCCTAAAATGTGAGGTTCGCCCTTAGATGTTATACCTTTAGCTTGTTTAAGTTAAGGAGTGAGCAATCATGTCTGTCTATTCCGTCGTTACGGATGTGTATGCGTGGTTTTGTTTCCTTTTTTGGAACATTGGTATTGGTTACTTTAGGATTATGAGAGTGTACCAGTAGTATATTAAATTCTAGAACTTGTTTTTGTGATGCATCCAGAGACCGCATAGTAAGTGTTACGATTTGCTTGATAAGAGACATTAGGATTAACCCATGTTTTAAACCTGTAATTATTATAATGGTCACATTGATCATATAACTATCCCACACCCATGCCATGCACTCTTCTTTAGTGTAGGATACCCCTAGTACCAACCTCAGAGCCTTCCTTTTCAGGTATATCACTAATTTTCTGGTTAAGCCAGACTATTAATGAAGAGCATTGTCACCCTTAGACCAATTGTTACACCCAAATCGCCTTAGCCCACCTTGTATGTACTCACTTTTAGTACATTATTGTTTTAACCCAAGTTAATTATTTGAGTACACGGTTGCTAAGTGTTTATCCTCGTAAATACAGTTTTGGGACGATTAGATTCATGGTAGTATTTATTTCACGGAGAATGGGGAAGAAAAGTTTGTCAATTACCACCCATATTTTGTTAGATGTCTCTTGTTATTTTAATCCATCTCAAAATCGCGGTCATTGTTTGATTGTAAATAATCGGAGTATGTAAAAAACTCAACGTGTAAGGGTACGTGTTATAAACCCCATGTTGTGATGTATTATGTTATTTAAAAAAAAGAGAAAAATAGAAAATAAAAAAGAAGCGATTGATGTAGAGTTGTGGTAGAGTTTGTATATCTTCGTTCGAGTTCTTGGCTTAGCAAACCGAACCAAAATGTTTCGTGTAAATAATTTAGCTATCCCTTCCACTCCCAAATTTTACAAAATTCACCTAAATGTATTCACCATCACATTCCGTTTACATTATATGTTATCTTACACCTACAAACCCCTCAACCCTTTAACAGGAGCTCTTAGATGTAATGGAATAATGCTGCGCCTATGCGGTGGAGGTTTGATCCTTTCCAAGCCTATGGTAATTTATATGCTTGCATGTAATGAGTGTTAATTTTCTCTTTTCCCCTTTATGTTATATTTATTATACACCCTGAGTGAAATAGAGAATCCAATCACTTATGTGAGTGGGGTGGGGGGTGGGGGGGGGGCGGGCGGGTGGGGGCCGGGGGGGGGGGGCTGGGGGGCGGCGGGGGGTAGTATATACTTTTCGTGCTTTTAATTACGAGGTCTAGAAGGTTGTGTTGTAAAATACTTTTAAAGAGTAGGTAAAATAACCCTCATATTGCTATTGTCTAGGTAGAAAACCCCATTTGCTTAAGGACAAGCAAATCCCAAGTGTAGGGATATTTGATGAGGTGTCATTTTATACACTTTTTCAGGGTCGTTTAACCCCTTAAATCATATGTTTATGCAATTGTTCTTTTTCATGTATTTAGCATTTAGAAGGCATTTGAAGGAAATACACGTGACTTGGGCTCATTTGGAGAAAAACGGACAAGACTACGAACCTACACCAACATCTCTTAAGAAATTCTACTCAGAAGCTGGAGACGACATCATAGATTACACATGACGCCGTCACAACCCATCTCAAGACGGTGTTACAATATCTCCAGACGGCGTCAGATTGTATGACCGAGCCCATTATCTAGAATATTATATTCATGACGGCGTCACGATTAACACGCGACACCGTCACAGCGATTTTCCTATATATACAAATCCGTTTTTAAGGTTTTAAGTGTGTAACTTTAGAATAAAAGAAAGGGACGAACCCTAGTTCGTTTAGCAGCTGTTAGGGATGATTTTAGGGCCTCAAAACCCTATTGTACTTCCTTTAATTCATTTTTTAATCAAGTAAGATTATCTTAATCATTCAATATGTCTATGTGTTGTTTGATTCATTATTGTTCTTGCTTTACTTATAACATGCTTGGCTAAACCTTCTATTGTGTTTATTTATGATTGTATGAAACCTAGGATATAGATCTTAGTGGTGTTGCTTCTTGTGATGAATATGCATGTTAGGTCTTAGAAAACCAGCTTTTGTCTGTATCGCTGTTGATATGTCTAGGAAAACATGATTGTGTAGAAAGGATACCATCGGGTAACAGTCTTCATACTACCTTGCCCCCTTTTCATGGGTTGTCACTCATTAATTTATTTCAAATGCATTTCAATATACTCTTAGATAACCTTGTAATAGTATGCATTACTACATTCTTATGTGTTTCCTTAACGGTCCATCTATATAGCAGCTGGTTCGTGTAATGCGTTCTATGTCTTAGGGAATTAATTACATAGACATCACAAGTGTGACAATGCAAACAACACTAGGAGAAGCAATATATGGAGTAATACATGATTAAATAAACACAGTCTTTTATTATATTGTTATCACCAGTAGCGTAGTTTATATTTAGTTTAATAGCTAAAACCAAAACCACCTCTCCAACATATAATTTACCTGCTTTCCTATAAATATAAAAACACAAAAAGAATCTTCTCTCAACCCTTAGAATGTTAGACCGTGATCAAGCCTTCCCAACTTATTCCCCTAGAGAATGATAACAACCCCTAAGTATTGCATATACTACACTACAACGGTTAGGTACACTGCCTAGGGAGTTGTAAAACCTCTTGTAGAAGTCCCTTACGACAACCGCAACATATTTTTATATTTATAAGAAAGCAGGTAAATATCATGGTTTGAGAGGTTGGTTTGTTTAACTAATAATTAAACTAAATATAATCTAAACTACTGGTGATAACTTTATGATAAAAAGATGTATTTACCTAATCATGCACTACTCCTCAGATTGCTTCTCCTAGATCTGTTGCCTTGTCACACTTGTGATGATCTGTGTAAGTATTTCCTAGGTCATGAACGGATTACACGAACCCGCCGTCTACTTAATATTTCGTTAAGGTAACGCGCAAGTAAGGTAGTATGAAGACTATTATAAGGCCCCTAAGAGTATATTAAATGCATGTGAAATATTTTAAGAGGGATCAACCATATAGTGGGTAAGGTTGGCCTTGCCTGCACTTGATTCAACTGACTCAGAATCTTCTGAAACCTGTCATAACCCTTGTGTAGGCCTTCTTCTTCTGTCACAGAGAATTCTGCAAACTGCTGTTTGAGCATAGTCTTCTTCATCTTCTTTGATTCTTCATTCCCACCAAACCTAGCCTTAACTGCCATCCAGATATCCCTTGCATCATCATAATGATGAAAATCGGGCATATGATCTTCAGGTAGAGCCTGAAGCAACAATGTTCTCACCTTATTCTCCCTTTGTACAGCAACATGTTCATCAAGAGAAACAGGAGGATGAACAATTGTATTTCCTTTTGCATCTTTTCCCAATCTCTTTGGGCTGTTCCCTTGCTGAACAATCCTCCAAAGATTATGATCAGCATTCTGTATCCAGTACTCCATCTTCATAGCCCATATCTCATATTTTTCCTTCTCTAGATAAGGAAATTTTGCATTGTTGGCAGAGATAGTGGCTGTTTGGAACTGTTGAAACTGTTGTGACTGGACATTATTAGGGTACTGCTGACCAGTCGAGTTGGTTTGTGCAGGATGAGTATGTTGAGTGTGAACAGCAGGTTGTGAGAAAGCAGTTTGAGTGAATGTAGGCATTGGTTGAATGGGTTCAGGCATATTAGGCATGAAGGTATCATCTTGAGTGAATGAGGGTGAAGCAGATGGATTAGGCATGAAGGTATCATCTTGAGTGAATGAGGGTGAAGCAGATGGATTAGGCATGAAGGTATCATCTTGAGTGAATGAAGGTGAAGCAGATGAATTAGGGTTAGGATAAGTGAATGGTGACTGTGTAGGTATAGTAGGCATGGGTTCTGACATAACTAAAGATTAGAGAAACAAAGTTTTGATGTGGTAAAACGTGATTCTTCTTTATCAGAGACTCTCTCCAGGCTCTGATACCACTTGTTAGGATCTGGTACTAGATAGATCTTCTAGCCTTTGTGGTTGTATAGTACTTATGTAATCACAAGCACATACGTGAGAGACTCTAGCAAATGTTTAGGCGGAAACTAAACAATTCAATAAAGAAGAACAACTATATGAACAACGATCCTCTATGGATCTTTCTATTGATAATAAATTGTTTTTCTAATTTGCAATCGGTGCCAATCCCTAATGCTAAAGGTTTCTTTTATAGAGAAGAAACCCTAAATTGGTCAACAAGAAAACTAAAATCTCGTAAGAGATATACATCAATATCAATCTCTTCCTAATTTATCTCATTCCTATATTAATGAGATAATACTAGAATATAACTATAATTCCTTAATTACATTAATTACGTCTATAAATAACAATCAGCAGATTCTATCTCTGTCAGCAGGAACGAGAACATGACCAGCAGAAACATAATCAGCAGGAACGTTACTTGAACTGCCAGCAGGAACGACTTAATGCTATCAGCAGAAGCGAACATCTCTAACAGCAGAAACGACACTTAGTCGTTTTCAATAAGTTCCAACATGTATTTACTCACTTACACTGATAAACACTTAGGCTATATTTATATCCAAATAAGGGGAGATTGTTGGGCCATTCATTGCCCATTGATCTTTCACTTAGGATTTGAATACAAAATAACCTAATTGTAAATATCATTTAACAATTCAAGGTCACTGAGTAAATATTCGCTCAGTGAGTTACCTTTAAGATGCTTAGCTTGAGTCTACAAGAAAGACTCTAGCATCTAGTAAGGTGGTACTCAATAAATGAAGCCTGAGCCAAAACAGAAGGTGATGGGTTCAGTGAGTTATGGAAATAGACTCATTGAGCCCCATACGATCTCCAACAACTAGAAGACCCTGAAGACAAGAGACTAAAGAATAGCCAGGATAGTTTGAAAGCAGATAAGTCTAAGCTCTTATCTCCTGAAGTTAACTTATCCTGAAGAGGGTGTAAGACAAGTTTAGTATCATGACTGAACTTAGAAATAGCATTTATCCCATACTTAGAATAGAAATTGTAATAGATACAAAGCTATACAAATGTACTAGCGTATTAGAATTAGGATTAGTGCTTATCGGTGTGACCCTACCTAGGTAGTATAAATAGAACTCTTGTAACGGAGTAGATGTTAAGTTTGTGCATTCAAAGTCATAACTTTCACAAACACAGATCTACTCCTCCAAATCTACTAAGTCTCTAAGCAAGCTCAGTTAGTTAGCATAGTAGTTAGCTTTGCATAACACTTTAGGTTTATGCAAAGTTATTAGTGAGGAGATCACACACACACATTGTCATTCAATTCCCATTGTAGTTTCGCATACAATAGGGTATAATTCTTAATAAAAAGAGTTAAACATTGAAAAATTATTTTTGTGTCTTTTACTTATTAGTTATATTTACGTACATAAATCTTTTCAAAGAATAAATTGTTTACTTTACTTTCTAGCCATGAGTTAGTTAATGATAACTTTGTAGTTATTGTTCACTAACTAAGTGAGAACAACAAATACAAAAACACTAACTAGTGCAATGTTGTTTTATGCAAAGAAGTTGTACCCTGTACAAGTAAGAGAAATATTTATTTTGTGCAAGGAACAACTTAGAACAATATGACTAATCGTTTCTTGACTGCAAAGTAAGAAAACTATTACTCTACTAGGACTCCTACACATTTAATGTATGTAGCCCTATTAAAAGAATGTGCCAAGACAAAAAGATAAGCTACATGATTATGTTTTCTTAGAAATCATAAACATGGAGTTTGAAATTAACTTGAACTTACTATTGATTTACTTTAGTTTAATAATTGTTATATCTTCTTGTTAAAGACATATACATGAAGTCATTGACTTGGTCAAAGACTTATAACAAATAGTAATATATTGGACGTTTATGTCTACTTGTTAGTACATACACATTAAGTCATTGACATGATCAAGGACTTATAAAAGGATGCAACTGGCTTAGTAACACTATTGATACCAATACGTTTTAACTTAAGTTGGTATAAAAGGAAAAGCCATAAAGTATAAGATCAATCTTATTGGAATACCACATTTTATGGTATGTCCAATAAGGGTAATCAAACTATATATCAATATTGTTTGATTCATTATGACCTTAACTTATTTAACTCCTAAAAGAGATCAAGGTTAGATAATTGAGTATGTCGTAGAGATACCTAATTTGACTCCAACCTAGAAGGTTAATTAAGATAAATGAGATGTGTCTCATTATGTCTTGATTGAAGTTCTAAATTTGGTAAAATCTCTTGGAGATTATTATTGACAAATGCCTAGAATTGTTAAGTGTATTTTGTTAGATACCCAAAGGAAATGATGGGATGCCATTTCTACAACCCACACAAGAATAATGTTTCTGTTGCTCGCCATGCTGAGTTATTTGACTATAGTCTCAAACATACAAGAAGCAAGTGGGTGTCTCACTTTGCTAAAAGCGAGTGGGAGTATTGTCGGTCTTGAATTACTTCAAGAAGAATATACATAAACCTTTTAAACGTACTAACAAATGTCATACTAAGGCAAAACATGAAAATATTGAAATTTAGAATGATGATTACTCATATTCATAGATCCACACAGATACCTCATGATATGTTTTTATATCAATGGTGAGGATTATGGGTTAGAGGATCACATTGAACCTGCTAACCATAGGGAATGCATTATTAGATCTTGGATTTAATGAATGACTCAAAGACTATGAATGAAGAGATGTTGTCCAAAAGGAGATAATCATATTCCTGGAATTTGTTTTATCTTTAACCTATCGATTTGATGATGAGGTTTAAATGAGTATCCTTTTAGAGAAAACTCATAAGGACAATATTTGTATACATATTTATTGCACGTCAAATGACATAAGTGTTTACTCATACTCAAGTAATTGATTATGATTAAAACTTCCTTATTTACGAACTTTAAATATATATAAAGATGATAGAATTTTTATACTTGTTTTCTTAGAAGGAAATATGACAAATTGGATTTCAAGAACTCTTTATTGAATGATTACCTTGCGAGGATGATATGTAATCAAATAAGGTTTTGTGAATCCAATAAATCTTTAAAAAGTATACAAAAATGCTAGAATCTAAGTATGGATTAAAAACATGCATCTAATGAGCATAATCTTAAGTTTAATTGTTAAATAAATCACTTTTTGGATTTGATTTTTAAATTATATATAAGATAGCTCATGAGTACATCTCGAAGCTAGTGGGAGTAATTGTTTTTACTTTTCTAAAATAGATTATGTTATTGAACATAATTAGAAACAATTTATTTATCTAACTAAGATTTTGTCTCTTAGATTGAAATAAAGTTTCTTGTAAGTATTTTAGAACATGAAACATGTAACCTTGGAATAATATGTTTGATACATTAAACATATGTAGTGAATTAAGTCTGAATCCAATATGAATCATCATTGAGTGAAACTCGAATGATCTATCTTACTTGGTGAGATTGAACACATGAATGAAAACCTTAAGTCCCACTAAAGGATTCATTATGTACATCAAATTGTGTATGGATGATTTGACAATATTGGAATCTAATTGAAAGATATTAGAAGGAACATTCTGATTAATGTTTAAATTAGGAATTCATTCCTAGAATAAATAATGAAGATACTATAGATATACATTGTGGTAATCATACTAAGATCATTATGATCAAAAAATCTTAGGTTTGTATGATATCCAACATTATTAAAGAAGTGTTTAGAATTTACGGTAGGTTAGCATAGTGTTGTTTGTATACACTAGTGCTTGTCTTAATTGAGATGATACTCAATCTTTGTAGAAGCAAGTTTTTCTGGCTACATATGCTTGGTTCAATAAGCATAGTTGCATAATACTATATTAAAAGAATAAGAATGCTTTACAGTTTGGAAAACAGTTGAGATGACTGTCTTCATTAGAATGTTTTGTGTATGTCATACATCTTATGGAAAGTAATGTGACTAAAATCATATAAGCAATACTTATAAGTGAGTGCACACTTACAAAATAACAATCATCATATTATTCAAAGAATTTCACAATTCGTGAATTTTTGAAATAAGTATTCTCAAAGTCCCACAAGATCATGACCTAGTTGATTTGTTCATGGAACCTATGCATTACCACTAATTGTGATTGTTATGGATAAGACATTAGTACTTAACTAGGATCATCATGTACTGATCTTATTTAGTATTTAGATAATGGAATTGTAAGCAGTTGTATTAAATAATGAATTGACATACATGGTATGATCGTTTTAATTTATACTATTGTTTTCTATATTTGCATGTTTAAATCCTTGAATAAATTTATTTATTGTAAAACTATGTCCATTACCAGTTAACAATATGGGAATATTGTTAAGACAAGGTAAATGTGAGTATTTGGTTGTATTTTGGAGAATATGTAAAGATGGTTCTGCGAACTTCACATGTTATTCAATGAGGTTGAATATTAGATACCCTACCTGTGTAGATCACTTTATGGATCGGCGTCATTGGGTGCATTACACACATGGTGAAAGTTTTTTATCCTCAGACTTGAGATGCAGGGAAGTTTTGCATGTATGGATAGCATTTCTTGATTATAAGCCTACCACTAGTCTGTCAAAAGGTAGTTATAAGGGCTATTTTTAGAAGTGTTTTGAAGTACATGACGAACACTTGTAGTTAAAATAGAATTTGTTCCTCCATGTGTTTAGAATTAGATACTTACTGGGCCCCCCACTAGGTTTATCAGATGTTTGTGTGGCCGCGCTCAAAGTGTAGTTAAGATGATTCTTTTTATGTTTGGTAATCATGATCAATACAGATGTGAGAAATATAATCGTTAAACTATGGAATGAATATTGATCCATATCCATATTTAACATGTATCTAAAAAAAAGGATATGACTAACTGAAACCATTAAAGGCTGAGTTGTTTACCGAAACTACATACTCAGGTATTTCTGGGAGCATTGATGATGTTGCTAGACTATTTGTCAATGTTAGTATGTTATATTCTATGACCATGACATTCGCAAGTGGGAGCTGTTGGTTTGTGCTTATGTCATATGGATATTTATACAGTTAGGACTACGTGAGCCTACGGGGTCATACATGTTAATATACATAGATATCACTCTATTGTTATATATATAATATTATAAGCGTATATTTATTATATATGTATTAATACTTGATTAATGTATATAATAATATAAATGTATATTTATTATGTATATTAAATATTCTAACGATAGAATACTAACGGTCATTAATTAGTTCGGTTATAAATAATTAACTCTAACGCTTTTTAATTAATGGGTAATTAAAAGTAATTATCCATAAATAATTAAGAAAGTCAAAAAGTCAACACCAAGGGTGTGTTGGGTAACTTATAAGTCCGGTTAGGGAGAAGGAAAGAAGAGGGACCAAAAGTGTCAAGATTAGGTAGCTTTTTCCCAAAGCTATGTAACCCTAATCCTAATACTACAAATAGAGGATCCCTAGACCTTATTATTTATCCCATTCCCTTCTTCTCTTTTCCTTAAAATCAAACCAAACGAACAACCTTTAGGGTTTTTGGTTTTTTTGATTACTTGATGTATTCTTGAGCGTTGGTTCGTGAAACTAGCATTCGGGTGGTATTGTTCGACGTGTAGTGTATGAACCGTGTGGAGGTTGCATACTTTTGTAACTTGAAGGGTTTCATTTTCACATGTATTACACACATGCGTGTACTCAAAGAAGTCTCTGGTTCTTCACGTAGCTTGGTTGCTATTCGGTATGTTTTCTGTTTATTGTTTATGTTAATTATAAGTGTTGTATGAATTAGATCCCCTGCGTAGCTCATATAATATTAATGTAATATTAGGTAATTTTAGATAATGATTTCCAACAATAAGAGAGTTTGGATTGAATGGAGATTTTCGCCTTATAAGAGCTTTTCTTAGCATTTTTAGTCCATTATTTAATGACAATTTTGAGAGCTTGAAGTTTCTTATTTAAATTAATCATACCATTCGAGTTAACAGTGGCTAAGCTCTTCCATTTATCTTTTACCATTTTGTCAAAGCCATCCAAGTGAAACTAAGAGTGAAAAAATCTAAATGAAGTAGGACCATAATCAATGCTTAATTCCTATATGAGAATAGGACGATGATCTGCTAGATTTCTATCCAAGCAAAGAGCCAAAAAAATAGGAATGAAGCCAACAAACCTTTAGAAACTAGAAATCTATCCAACTTACTCATCTTATTAGCGGTCTTATGAGCCCAAGTGTAAGCATAACCATCAAGAGGAAGGTCAATCAGACTTGCTAAGGAAATAAAACTATTGAAATCGTTAGCACATTGAACGTTGAAAACCGAACCATATCGTTCTTGTTTCATTCTAACTTCATTAAAATCCCCCATAATCACACAATCTTCCTCTCATCGGTCTATTAGATGAAGGATGTAATCCCATAACACCCTTTTTCTGTTAGATATTGAGGAGCATAAACAGAAATGATAAGTAGTTTGGAAGACGAAGGAACCCAAGTACCCATAATAGCCATGAAATTATTAGACAAGGTAACGTTATCTTTGACAAACAAAGTAGGCTTCCAAACACATAAAATACCCCCTGATTTGCCTAATGAAGAACTAAGAGCATAATCAAAAGAAGAATTACCCTATAACATCTTAATAATAACCAAATCTATGCTCTCTAATTTAGTTTCATAAATAGATACAAAATTAACATGATGTTTCATACACAACTCATTTACCTACCCTTTTTTGGCCTTATGACCAAGTCCTTGAATGTTTAAGGACAAAAAATTCATTTGACAATGTTGCATTCTCCTTGTGAGCTATAATGACTTCAATGTTCCTCATACGTTCTTCCATATTGTAGCCCGCGGTTTGTCCTACCTTAACTAACTCGTCCATTAATTGTAATATTGAACCGCCCGTGTGAACCCTTTTCGAACAAGCACTATTATCTGATGAAAGTTTTCTTTTAGGAATAAACTCTTTAAGCTTATTTAAAGTAGAATTAACATGCTCATTTACCTTGTTACTTGTAACCACTTTCTCCTTTTCGTTCATCTCCTCCACGTCAATCACACTTGGTGTAAAACCAGGTGGATATTTCAAATCGTCACCACTATCCTTTCTCTTGTTTAGGATATCATATAAATTAAAAGGGTTATCAGATAGAACTTTGTCCTTATCAGACATTATATTGTTGTGTGTAGATCCCA